>VWYP01016316.1:0-32579 GCA_013400435.1 Pycnonotus jocosus
GTTTGCTTGCCTTGTTATACATAAATATACAGTAAAGAACTGTTATTCCCTTCCCCATACCTTTGGCTGAAAGGCCCTTAATTTCAAAGTTATAATAATTTGGAGGGAAGGGAGTCACATTTTCAATTTGAAGGACATTCTCACCTTCCTTGGCAGACACCTGTCTTTCAAACTTAAAACATGCTTCCTCTTCATCCCTTGCTAGGTGAACTGATTTGGTCTTGGATTTCTTCTTCTGTATATATGTGATTGGTGGTTTGAAAGTAAACTAGTGTGAGAAATTAACTCCATGCAATTACTTTAAGAGAGATCTCAGGTCAGAGTTACAATTTAATAGAAAGATTAAAATACATGCCATGATACAGCAAAACTGGCTGAAATCCACAAAGTCAATCTGGCACCGTGTAGGTCAGTCCTATCAAGACATGGTTGCAGTCCTGAAGTGATGGTTGCTGTTAAAAGAATTGTTCTGTGGAAATTCTGGTCCTCCTCTGGATCCATCAAGTGATGCTGCTGGTGTCCCAAACCCCCTATCATACACACTCATGTTCAGGTGGGGGTACTCAGTACCTCCCCCATGGTGAGAGTTTCATAATATAAATGATTGCACCTATCTATTCTGCTGATGCCATTGAGCCCACTATGGCTCATTAGCACGCATGACCCCCTCAGGATGCGTACGATTGTGCTGGTGTTTCACTAGAGGGAGTCATCTTGGCTGAATCACTGGTGAAGAAAAAGAAACACTGCCCTGCCTTGCAGGGTTTGCCCCTTCTCTCTTATCTCATTTAACACCCAGTTTGGAGCCTGAAGTGTCGAGTGTGCATTGGGCAGCTACTGCAAATGACTCGTCATTAACAGTTTGTCAGAAATGAAGTACAGCAGAGTAGAAAACACAGTTTGGTTACACCTGCATAGTCCAAAACTTCTCCTGCAACTACAACAGTGTGGCTGCTACCAGCATGGGCTGTATACCTCTGGTTCAGCTGCAGTTTGACTGGCCAGTGCTTGTTGCTCTGCTATGAGTTGTCTAGTATCAGGCAGTGTCTGATAAATAGTACCCAGGGGTCAGCACCTTGCAAAACTTCCCGCCTCTCTGGAGCTGCCACAGAATTTTTTCTTTATATATTTTACCACTTTAACAGGATCCTGTAGTTGTTCCAGGATGAACTTCCACATCCCAAAATACCTTCATTGCCCTCGATGTCATGTCATAAATTGATATTCCATAGTACAGGAAAGCAATCATGATCCTCTCTCCCTGCTTTGGAAAAGAACACCATGGTGGGCACATAGTGCATGCATGGAAAGATATACAGGGTTAGGTGCCACAGCCACATGAACAGACCAAGGAACATTGTGACCAGTGGCACCAGATCGAATACAGCAAATGCTTAGATCAAACTTGTTTCCAACCTGCTCTGGGCAGATCTGTTGTTATCTCAACCCTTCATGACTCACACTGGATGCCAGTTAAAGCTGTCATGGTTTAGGAATGGTATCCTCCAATTTAGTACTCCTGCTAAAACTAGGCATTGCTTCCTCTCTTCCCTCCAACTGAAGGCACAGAAGGCAAAGATCACAGGTTGAGGTAAGAACAATTTACTGGAAAGAACAAAGATAAGAAAATGAACATTAACAGCAACAAGATTAATGACAAAAAGTATAGGAAAAAATTACTTACACAGAAAACCCCTAAAAATAAAAAAATACCTGACCTCTCTCTCCATCACATTTTCTTGACCAGAAGGAACCCATTCCTCCCAGAATAAAGTCCCTTTTCCCCACACCTGGCAATGACATAAGGTGGTGTCAAATAACCTCCCTTCCAGCTACTGCAAAAATAAACATCTGTCCCGGATGGAACCAAGATATTTTTATTTTTAACTATGTGCTTTATGTGTTTTTATTAATTGTAATTATTTACATCATTATTAATTTTTAAAATGTAATTTGTTTTTTTGCATAATGAGCATCTACTATAGAATCGTAGAATGGTTTGCATTGGAAGGGACCTTGAAGATTATCTAGTTCCAACTACCTTCCACTAAACCAGGTTACTTCAAACCTGTCCAATGCAGCCTTGAACACTTCCAGGGATGGCAATTCCACAGCTTCTCAAAGCAAAAAGAACCATGAGTGAAAGAGAGCAAAATATTGTCTCCTCTAGTGCACAGCCCTCATCTCCAGATCTGCTTTGGATTTTCTTCTTCAGTCAGATTAATTCTTTTTGAGTAAAATGATAAAGCAGATGGATAACCCCATGTATCGCACATTCTGCTTTTGGCTACACCCACTGTGTGAGGAATCCCTTTCCTATTATTTGAGATTTAACTCATGTAGATTTCCACTTGCTTGTTTGAATTTCTGTAGGAATACAGCTCGAGAGTGAGCTGGGAGCACTGCTCAGCTCATGACAGAAGTGGACAAGTTAGCATTAGTAGGACGCAAGCCTTGGCAACAGAAAGCAGAAGTTTGAGGAAGGAATGCAGAATGCAAGGATGTGCCTGGTACAATATGTGCTTTGCAAGCAGAACTTAGATAAGACAGAAAGTACCTGTATTAATTAGTATGAGGGATGACTTAAGCAATATTATTTGGCAATGTTACTTGTTATATAAGAGAAAGGTATATAAGCCCAGCTAGGCGTACCAATAAACAGCTTCATGTGTCCAACCCATGGAGCCCACATCTCTTCAATCAACTGTTGTCAAATTTCTTTCCCTGGACTCAGCCTTTCCAACATCATAGCTGCAGTTATACAAACATCAGCTGAAGCACAAAGCCATCTCCTTTGTACATGAACTAAGCCAAGAGCAAATGTGCAGAGCCATGCCTGCGATCAGGGTAAAATGGGCCCTCAGGTATCAGGTGTCTAGTTGCTTTTATGGGAATTCAGAGGAAATTTCTGGAAATATAATGAGATCAACATCTTGTGAGAGATCCACTAAGGTCTGCTGAGAATAAATATGACTGGAAGTGTTACAACCTTTATCAGTAAAGTGATCTTCCTGGTCTCTTAGTGATTTGGACTGTACACCTGACATAAACCCTCAAAATACTGTTTGCAATATCTCAGTTGTGACAAGAGGAACTGAGAGCCATTGTTTAAAGTTTCACAAAAGGGGAAAGGGAGCTCTGTCCTTCTCATACTCTGCAGAGGTAAAAACAGTAGGGATGGGTGAGTGTTCTGTCCCACTGAAGGCTTGTTCAAATCCAGATGTAAATTTAACCCAGGGAGAATTAGCATCTGAACCATGGCCAAATTTAAGGGGAGGCATGTCTTCCCTGCAGAAGCAGCCAAGTATGTGAGATTTAATTATAAGGTGATGGCAGGCTATCAAGATTAGGTTGCCTCATTGGACTTGTAGTGAAGATAGCAGATTTAGCGGATTTCCACACTTACAACTGCAAGATCTGATAGCAGCAGCTCAAATCTGAATCTGGGAAGCTCCCTAACACTAAAACTTTTCCAAACAATTTTCTCTCCACTGTTTACACACAGAAACACTCCATCCATGAGCAGTATGACAATGCTACAGCATGACTATAATGCTCAGTATGCAAGGCACTCAACACTATAAGCCAGTTGAAAGGGATCTTAAAGACTCTGCCATGGGCAGGGACACCTTCAGATAGACCAGGTTGCTCAAAGCCCCATCCAGCTTGGCCTTGAAGTCTTCCAGGGATAGGACACTTATAAATTTCATGCTATATTCTGATACCTTCTTCTGTTGGTGACAAAATACATACGTGTGATGAGCCAAGATTGAGCAACCTGGCAACCATAAGTTATTAAAAGTTACACAGTTTTAAGTTTGTTTTAAGTTTCCAATTATGAAAAGTTGTAATGTTCATTAAGGATGAGTTCAAGAGTTATAATGTTATTACAAAAGTTTATCTCACCTGTTGTGTACCCTTATTTCTCAAAGAATCCCCCCTTACCTTCTCTGTCACTTCCCTGTCAGGTTTAAAGCTGCTAATATCCCCTGCGTCACTGCCGGCCATTTTTGCTACTTTGTTCCCATCCATCAAGTCCCTCAACTCCGCCTATTCTCCACCCACCACCCCTGCTACTCCCTGTCTGTCATTCGATTTCAGACATTGCCCACTATTCAAAGCAGGAACAGTCCCAAGGTGCAACACTATGCAATCAGCATTAATTACCCCATGAAGACAATGAGCTAAAGCAAAACCAAGGTCCACCACAAACTCCCTGGGATGAACACTGCGTGCAAGTACATCGGTGAGTCACAGCTACACAGTCACCTTCTCGCCCTAACTTGAAAGGTGCCCTGGAGAGAAGACACCCCTGGACCAACTCAAGCCAAGTGAGTTCTTTGGAATTCCTGTGAGGCTGGAACTCCTACTCTGCGGCGTGAGCAGGCAGAGTGGGTTGCATCTCCTCCTCTGCAGTGTGGTCGAACTAGGATAGCAGCGGTGTAGGCCACCCCTTGAGCCACCCCTATTAAAGAGCTGCTAATAAAGGCAATAAAAGGAGATAACATTGACTCCTGCCCTGTTTATTTATTACATACCTATTGTTAAGACACACACTACTGACTTCAACATTGTTCTAGTTTTCTTGCAGTTGCCAAGTGGAGGGTGGAGCCTAGAGCCATGTGGGCATTGGATCACAGCATTGCTGGAGGTGTGGCTTCAGGGAGTAGAAAAGCTGAAGGTAGAGCAGCAGTGCCATTTTTTCTTTTTTCTAAGGGAGCAAGGTGGTGAATGAAGCTGAGCTGAGCCAAGCCTGGCTGAGCCAAACACTGCTGAGCACAGCTAAGCCCAGCCAGGTGTGTGTGCTGATCCCAGAGGGAGCTCCATGGAGTGGAGTGCTTGGTGTGGACAGCCCCAAACCACCGTGGCACAGACAATCCAGTTTCGAGGATTTGTCTGTCACTAGTTTTTATTGTCTCAGGTTCAGGGAAGGGGAATGCTGATTGTGGTAGCATCCTTCATTTTCTCATTTGGCTCAGGAGGCCATGTGGTGCTGGCTCCAGTAGTGCCTGCCATTTTGTCTTTGTCTCAGTGGCCCTGCAGAGATGTGTTGGAGTGGCGAGCACCTTTTTGTATGTAAATCACCCTCTCCTTTGTAAATGTTTGTTTTTAATGTTGTTGATGTTCAATTTTTTTTTGTATCATTGCTGTTTTCAAGTAAATTGTTCTTAACTTGGAAACTAGTTTTTTCTTTCTCTCAACAGAGGGAGTTGGACAAGGGAAGCAGTTGAGTGGAGTTTAATTTCCAGCTGAATTGAAACCACAACAAACATACAACTGCAAACACATGTAGGGGGGTTACTGATTTCCAATGGATTGAACGTTAACATGTATTTTAAGTTTTGATGTTTTTAGAGCAAAGTGTTCTTCAATTCAATTTTATTCTTCCAATAAAACTACTCTAATGCTTTTACAAATTTCAGTGGTATTAGGAAATTGGGCAGGCAATGAGTATGTGGTAGAAGTTTAAAAACACATTAGAGAGGTCAGAAATTTATATTTACTTCTATAGAGAACACGTCAGGATTAGCTTGCACTCAAAAAAACTGCAGCGTTTTGGGTTGATGGTGGTTTGGGGTGGGGTTTTTTTTTATTTTTAAACTTCCCTTTGCTTTTTCAGTTATTATTTGTGTATGGACAATCACACTATGAAAAGCCAGTGTCCATAAAGGAGACAGAGGAGTCCTGCAACTTTATTCAAATAAAGGGAGAGAGACCATTGGGACATACCCCCATGAGGTTTCTCTAGAGGTTTTGGAGGTCACAGCCTCCTTTTATCCTAAACTCTCAGCTGCATGTTGCTGTCTTCCTTTTCCCATTGGCTGAAATACTAGGAAGGTACATGTTTCTGAACCACCTACTACATATTCCCCCCTTGAACATGTCATTTTCCCTCAAAGTTCAGAAGTTCAGTCTATCTGGGTCCTGCAATAGGCTTTGTGTGGACCCATTTGACCTATTACCCTAAATTAGTTCAGGAGTTCAAACTGTCTGGTCAAACTGTCTGGGCTCTGTAAAGACATTAAGACCCATTTCTTCTAAAGAAGAAATTTACCCATTGAGTTGTTTTACAGAATTGCAGAATCACAGAATGAACTAAGTTAGAAAAGACCTTTGAGATCATCAAGTCCAATGTATGACCTAACACATCTCCTCATCAACTAAACCATGGCACAGAGTCCCACATCCAGTCTTTTTTTAAACACATCCAGGGTGGTGACTTCACCACCTCCCTGGGCAGATGATTCCAGTGCCCAGGGAGGAATTCTCTTTCAGTGAAGAATTTTTTTTTCTGACATCTAATCTAAATTTCCCTTGGAGCAGCTTAAGACCATGTCCTCTCATTCTGTCAGGGGTTGCCTGGCAGAAGAGAGTGATGCCCACCTGACTACAACCACCTTCCAGGTAGTTGTAGAGAGTGATAAGCTTCCTTTTTTACAGGCTAGACAAACCCAGCTTCCTGAGCCGCTTTTCACAGGGATTGTGTTCCAAGACCCTCACCAGCCTCCTCTGGACGCGTCCATCCATTGTTCATCTTGGGGCTTGTATTCCAGATCTTTCACCAGCCTTGTTGCCTTGATCTAGATTTGTTTGAGCATCTCAATGTCCTTTCTAAACTGAGGGGCCAGAACTGGACACAGCACTCAAGGTGCAGCTTCACCAGTGCTGAGTACAGGGGAAGAATGACCTCCCTGCTCCTGCTGGCCACACCATTCCTGATACAGGCCAGGATGTCATTGGCCTTCTTGACCACCAGGACACACTGCTGGCTCATGTTCAGTCAGCTCTTGACCAAGACCCCCAGGTCCCTTTCTGCCTGGGCACTGTCCAGCCACTCTGTCCCCAGCCTACCGTGCTGCAGACAGTTGTTGTGGCCAACATGCAGGACTTGAAACTTGGACTGGTTTGTAAAGACATTAGCCCCCATCTTTCCTATGAATTGGAAAGTTAGATGCATGTTTTCTCCACAGTTTAAGAACTGGCCAAGCAAGGCAGTATTACAAATTTCTTTCTTTATCTCTCTCAAAAATATCAAACTGAAAAATCCAGGGAAGCTTCTTGGTCAAAATATGCAGAAGACTTGACTTGGATTAAAATTGCACTATTGAACTTAGATTTTAGCAGCAATTCAGAAGTCTGCTAATGTCTATGTACCTACCAGCCTAGTCTCTAGTATATTGCAAGATGCAATATATTCAGTCTTGTACTCAGCAGTCTGGTCTTGGTTTTTGCTCCTGGCATATAATCCACACCAAAATGTCAAATGAAGGTACAAATCCAGAGAAAATTCAGAAAAGACTAAGGAGAAAATGTGCTTATTTTATCTAAAGAAGTATACCTCCAGTATTTTCAAATAGCTCTATATTAACTTTCCAACAGATCTCAAAACTGTCAGCCAGTTCTAAGTCTCATGTGCTCTTGTCTCCTCCTGCTAATATAAGGGTAATCTGCTGACACGCCTAGTGACTTGTTTTGCAGAAAGCAAAAAATACTGAGATGGCAAAGGATAGGAGAAGTAGGTTTACAGAGCAGCCTTTTAGAGAAGGCCACAGGCGGATCTAATGTGGGTGGAGGAAGAAAAGCCAGAAGTATTCATAAGGCAGAAGAGGGAGAAGTGAACATGAGTTGAAAGATGAAAATTCATACTTTGCTATTCAGAAAGAGAAAGAAGAAAGGAAATGAAGACCAAGAGATTAGGGGTGAAGAAAATGAAACAAACATCACCCAGATCCTCTGGACTGTGGAAGATGTTAAGACCATGAAGGAAGCAAGAAAGAGGAAAAGAGGCATTGAGGAACACCAAGAATGCATTGTGACCAGTCTGGAAGCATGGAAGCACAGGGAATGCTGAGGGTTTACATGTGTCACACATGCCAATTGCCAAAGCAAAACTAGAAAACTGCAAACTGACAAAGAGCTTAATTCCTTTCTCATTAACAGGCCAAAGCACTGGCACAAGAGCACACCTCTCATTTTTTTCTCAGTTATTTTATCAAAAGGAGGGCATGACTACAGCATTAAGTATAAATAATTCATTTTACACCCTCCAACAAATTGCAAGTACAAAACTGAAGAATATCTTTTTCTCTAAATATGACCTCTAATTGAAAATATTATTTTGTACTGCTAAAATTATTTTCTAGTGATGATGTTAGTGTCCATTTGGGAAGGAATTAAATAGCATCTCAAAAAAAGTTAATTAGAAGGGCATGTTGCTATCAGAGGTTCTGGTTCCTTTTAATCTAAGTTTTATAGCCATACTGTGTATCAGGAACGTCAAGAATAACTTTTGTTACCCAGTGAGCTATATTTGGTAAAATCAAAGGATTTTGACTCCCAAGGGTAAATCACAAGAACATTAGAGTGTTTAATTAATAGACATGAATTTCATAACACAGGAATGCTGCAAGCATCATAAGGTAGCACACAAGTAATTTAAATGGATGTCCATGTTCTTATTGCTTGTTTAAAGAGCATTGTGGAAGCTCCCTACCCAAAGGCACAGAAGCAATATAGCAACAGAGGAAGATGACCAGGAACTCATAGTAGGGCAGCCATAGTATGTAAGTGCTCCAGCTAAAACATTAGTGATGAATTTGCACCCAGACAGACTTCTTTCTGAGAAAGTACAGAGAGAATAATTGTCTATCAAGAATTTTGGGGGTCAGTGAGGATAAATGCCACACAAACTGCCCTAGGCTACAATGTAAGATGTAACTAGAAGTATGTGTTCTACTACCATCTATGTAAGCTGTTAAAACTGGTGGGGCAGTGTTCTTTATCTCCTCTGTGACTCATCCCTCGTAACTCCCTCTAGGGGTTATTTCTGCTAATGGACCATCAAGTCTCACTGCATGACTTAGAGAATTACATCATCCCATTTTGTGAGATGCCCCAGCCAGGGGGAGGAAATAAGCATTCCTACCTGGATATAATCTGAGGTTTTGGAAAACCAGAGCCCTATCTACTGGATTCCCAGAGGACAAGAGCTACATAACCACCACTGGACCTTCAGAGGAAGACCAGAATTTACTACAGGATCACCACTTTAACAGAACTACATCTATGATTTAATCAGACTGCTACCACCACCCTGACCAACAGGGTGTCAGGTTGTGTCCTGACTCCATCAGTTTAAGTCAGTGTTTTCTGCCTTCATTTTAATTTTCCTATTAAATTGTAGTTCTGACTTGGAATCTCTCACTGGTTTGCTTTCAAACTAGTACTCAAATGTATATTATTTTTATTGAAAGAATGAAACAATATCAAGATTCATCCTTCTAATACTGGAATACATCTGCTCATTTATGCAACTGCATGGGATGCATCCCCAGGAATGTTTTTTAGCATCCCAAAAGAGCCAAGTCTAAGCCTTATCTCAATACACAGAAGAAATGAAACTGCCAAGTACCTGTGTGATCGTTTTCACTTGCACTCTAATGCCAAGACAGACCTTTGTCTGTGGCTGAGCAAAACAAGCACATCTACCTCAAAGGTCATATGTAGCTCATTTAAAATAGTGGTTTACTTGTAAGACAAGCCTTTTCCAGACAAGGAATTAAAACCTTGTTAATCTGATGATATAAAGGTCAATAAAATTCTAAAATAGGAATCAGGAGAAGGTGGAATGGGTGAGGCAAAGTAGCCAAGGCAACTGGGCCTTGGATAGAGAAGAGGAATGTAGTTCCATTATCTTAAGTAATTCATGTGTGACTTAGCTTGGCAAGTAAGTTTGGGTTTAGGAAGAAATATATCTATAACTATTTATAGAAATTTATGTTAATTGTGTTAATTCCAGAATCCATTAAGGAATGGTGGTGGGTTAGAAGGGCGCGATTGGATGAGATATTGACTGCTGGCCAGGAAGTTGAACCATTGTATTAGTTGACTCGAGTGTGACTTTACCTAGGTAGCAAATCTAAAATAGATTGTTCTAAGTAGAACAAGTATGACAGGGGTTAGAGTAGGATTGTTAACTGAAATCATGAGAGCCTGTAGTTAGGGGTGGAATAAGCAAAGTTAGGTAGCCAAGGAGAGGATTAAGGGGAGGAATACATTAAATGCAAATACTATAAAAATCATAAGCACCTATGTAATTTGGGGCACATGATCTGGGGACTCCCCCCCTGTGTCCCAGGCACTCCAATAAAAGCACCTTCATATAATCGCCTCTGCGTGATTGTATGTTTTCCTCCGTGTAGTGGTTTAAGGCAAATTTGGGAGGAAACCTCCTAAGGGACCATCCCTCCTCTCCCCCAAACCAGTTCGGGAAAGACTCCCTCAGAGAGAAGTGGAAAGAAACCTGTTTATTAACAGCACTCCCTAAACACAGTAAGTTGAACAATACCTGACAACAAGAACTTTGTGCTGCTCTGGAGAAATGACAGCTTTAGGAAAGAAGTCTCTCCTGTAGATGGTTGCTGTGTTCTCAGTCCCTCTGGTGCTTGGTAAAGTTGCTGTGCAGGGTAGATCTTGATGGGTCAGGCCCCCCGGCACTCCCCCCGGTCCTCGGTCCAGGGAGATTTGAACAGTTCCGGGAAAAAAGCAAAAAAAAATTTTAAAAAAGGGTAAAAAAGGATAAAAAAGCGCAAAGCTTCTCTAGCTAACTAACTAACTAGCAAGAAAGCGAAAAGCAAAAAGAGCAAGGCTCAGAAAAAAAAAACAAAAACAAAAACCCTCTCTGTCCTGCATCCGTCTCAAGGCCAGGAGGAGGAGGAGAGTTTCTGAAAACAAACTCCACGTTCCTGTTCAGACTCAGTATGAAAGGTACAGAGTGTAATATCCAGAATAAACCCAACAGACGATTGGGGATAAAAACATCATATCACCCTAGGACACTCTGCTAACAAATCCAACATACATATGTTCTGGGAGAAGACAGCAAGCAAAAGGTATGAATGGAACCACTGATAACTGTACAGATAAAGCTGGAAATTTTTTTTAAAAGTATTGTGCTGGAAAAAATACATAAATGCTTGAAGAAGTTGGTGACCACAATGATGAGTGCCATTTAGAAACCAGAATATAATACAATAGAGTGCATTTGGCTCTTTTAATAACCAACAGCATGTTTCTAATCACTAGCATCAGAGTTCAGCTCAACATTTCAAGCCACATCACCAAAGACAATAAAATTCTATAAGCTCATGTGTCCTACCCAGCAGACTGTATTTTTACTTTATGTGTACCCATTCATTGTCTCAACAATTTTCTTACTTTTTACCAGCTTCTTTTACTTGTTTGTTATTTTTAAGTACTGTACTTTTAAAATCACTTGGCAATTCACATTCAGATAACTGCTCAGATTCCTTAAAGGATTTTGTTCCCATTAGAGAATTCAGTGAAACAGCCAGCTGTGGAATGCTTAACAAACAGCTTCTGAAATATCTGGGCAGATTCCCCCTTCCCTTCCCTTCCCTTCCCATAGCTGGAGAGGAGCATGATGAATACCAAGGGCTAGCTCTACATGCCTGTTTGTTTTTCTCATTAACAAACCAGAGTATAATGGCTGTTAGACTCAGAAGAAGATGAAATACAAAGAGCTGCTGTCCAATAGGCTGGTGGTCTGTCTGCCTGCAAGGCAACTAATTCATACAGCATTTACATCTTGCAAAATTAACACTTTCTGCTTTCAGTCTGCAGATATAAACAATGCCAGGAAATTCTAATAGATGACTGATCTTGTTGGATCTCATTAATGAGGTTCTGCTGATGAAGAGCCTGCCATATTTTCAGTATTCAATCCCATGATTTTCCACTAAAACCTGGGAGGAGACTGACTGATGAGGCCTCCAGAGCTCAGTCAAAAATGATTCCTGGCTCTTTGTGGGAACCCAGGGCATTTCTTTGGCTGCCCTGGAAGCTCAGGAAACCCTGGCCAGACAGTCTGGGAACTGAGTAAAGAAAATTTGAGTTTTATCCTAGAGCACTGTAATACCCTGGATCTGTCCAGGGGGGTGAACAAGGGGGGGTTTTGCCCCTGTCCATGGGGGTCACAGACCATGGCACAAAGCAGAGATGAATTACAAATCTCAAGAGTGTGAAATACAGTAGTTTAGTTTATCACAGAGTGAGAAATGTGTAGTTTTAGGTTTCTATAGTAGAAGTAGATGGAGACAAGATGGAGATTTTGGGGCGGTCCCTAAGCTTTTTCTTATTCTTCTTCACCTCCATTTTCTGCGGTGACGTTAGCACAATGTGGCTTGGGAAGATTGGGCCAAGTGGAGATGACCTGTTTGATGTGGATGGTGGACATTGGTAGGAAATTGTAAATAATATGTTCATAATAATCTGTATATAAGACAACGACCTTCCAAGGGAGTAGGAATTCCCTGATGGCTGGTGTTCAGAACAGTCCTCGCTGAGGACAGAGCGAACTGTGAGATAAGAAAAAGAATAAACAAAGTGATAGACCTTGAAGAAACTGAACCTTGAAGCCTCCATCTCTTTCTTGTGTCTGCCCCGAAGCATCCAGGAGGGCAAAAAGACTCTGACCACCTGAATGTTGGAAATTGTAATCCAACAGCTCTTCTCCAAATTCCCTGTGATGATCTAAGTGAGTTTATTCTTTCCTGCCTCAGCCCTCTGTCTAGCTCTAAAACACACCTTAAGTCTCTCTTGGAAAAAGGAAAATACTGCACTCAACTAGGATTAATCAGCAACATGAATTCAAAATAGGGAGTGATTAGTTAAAGTTAGGCCTGTTGTTTTTTATAATAGTTGTAATGGATCTCCAGCTGAGCATGAATAAACTCTGTAACTGGTTATGAAAAAAGCACCTCACTGGAACATCAACAGGAGTGGAGCCTAAAGGCACCCCACAGTCCTTCACCTGCTGTTGGTATTCCAGCTAGAGAACAGCATCCCACTTTGACTGCTTGTCAGGGAAGGCAAACCACTAGGAAGACTTTTGAAAAAGATGAGAGGGAGACCAGAATGGCAGAGACACAAGAAGAGCCTGAATTAATTGCCGTCATCTGGCCAGAAGGAAAAATGAGACAGAGGAAAGAAGGGCTAAAAGAACAGTGTTCAAGGCTGCTGCAAGATGGAGCAATCTCATAATATTTGTGGTGGTGTCTTGGTTTGAAAGACAGGTATCTGCTAGGGAGAGGCAGGGCCTCCCTAGGAATGGAGAATTCAAATTTTCTCCCTCCAAATCATTATAATTTAGAAAATTAAAGGGGCTTTCAGGCAGAGGTATGAGGGTAGGAATAACAGTCCTTTACTAGTATATATAACAAGGCAAACAAGCAACAGCTACAGCATTAATAATAAACAGAACCAGGAACCTCGAGGGCCTTTGCTTCACAAAGCCTTGGGCAGTCTCATCTCTTGGGGATCTGAGAGCACCAGGCTGGAACGGTGGAAAATCCCAGGCTGATGGATGATCAGAAGCTCTGCTGGTGGTAGCTGGAACAGCAGGGATGTCCCGGCAGGGCAGGGGGTGCAGGGCTACAGCATAGCAAAAGGCCTCAAAGCAGTGCTGAAGAAATGGTGGCAGTGGGACAGGGCTGGCCAAGCAGGGCAGGGGGAAGCGAGTTCGGAGCTCCAGGGCACATGAGCAAATGATGGTAGATTTTCTCAGGACCAGATCTGGTGGGGACAGTGGATTCCTCCTGCAGCACCAGCCTGGCTGTGTCCTCTCTCCAATGCCAGGAGCAAGAGAGCATAGCTGCCTCTAGCCCCATCCTTTACCTGCCCTAAAAACTCTGGTGATCTTCCCCCTCCCGACTTTGGGCCACCTCTTTGTTTTGGTCAAGCACCCATAAGTACCCAGTAGTTAGTCTCCTAGTAGCTTATGGGGAAAAATTCTATAAGTAAAAAAGGAACAACTCTAACCCTCAACAGGTGGCTAGGGGAAAGAAACAAAGAGCTGTCAGAGTCCAGGGCACCCCTTTGGTCACCCTGGAGGCTCAGGGACCCCAGCAAAGTAGTCTGGGAACCAAACAAGAAGGTTTGAGGTCTGTACAGGGGGGTCTGGGGTCTGTACAGGCGGGGTCAAAGACCCTGGCACAAAGCCCAGGAAGACACCGTCTTTGATTTCAGTCCATGGGAAAGGTTGCCAACACAACACAACTACAAGTCACAAGGGTGTGAAAGGCAGTAGTTTAGCTTATCATCAGGTGAAAAATTTGTAGTTTTGGGTTTTTAGAATGGAGGTGAATGGAAGCAAGATGGAGAATTTGGGGTGGAGCCCAGGGTTCTTCTTCGTCTCCATCGTCTGCTGTGACAGTAGCACAATATAGTTTAGAGATATTGGGTCAGAGTAGAGATGGGACCTGTCTAGTATAGATAGTAGGTATTGGTATATAAGTGTAAATAACAGATACGTAAAAATTAGTATAAGAGGGCTGCAATGGCCCGGGGGCGGGGCTACGCTTGGTGTCCGAGTTGCAGCACAGACCTTAGCCAGGCACAGAGCACACTGCGAGATAAGAAATAATAAACAGAGTGATAGACCTTGAAAAAACAAGAACCTGAAGACTCCGCTTCTTTCTTGCGTCTGGCTCAGAGCCTTTTAGCGGGCAAAAAGGACTTTAAACCACCTGAATCTCAGATTCCAACCCAAGAAAGAGCTTCAACTGCAATAAGAGAAATTTATATTACATGTAGATTTATATTAAATGTGAAAGAAGTTCTCTAGCAGGAAGTGGAGAGAACAGTAGATTAAACCATCCTGAGAAGCTGGGAAGCCCTTCCTTGGGGGCCTTAAGAAAGAGTTGGACAGACATCTTCCAAGAATAAAATGGGGATAATTAATGTTGCCATGGGGCAGCCCAATAAACTGATCTGTTGAAATCTGTGCTTCTGGGATAATATCTGAGCAGATGCTGTGGGTTTGTACAGCACCTTGCCCAACAGAACCCTTTTCTTTCTTCCTGAGAGACAAGTATTAGTATCTATTACTGGTTTTATGATCAATGTGTTTCAAGACACACAGTTTAATGCCACTTACACACTACTGAAACTGTAGCTTAAATTTCAATAAAATACCTATTCTGTTTCTCTACTGAACTGACAGTTATGAGCAACTGTTTATTTCCCAATGCTGCATTCATAAAATCAATTCACACAGCTTGCACTGATAGTGGGAAGAGAGATTACTGCTTTGCAGGTAAGGACTTCTCTCCAGTGGTGTAAAAAGAATAAAGAAAAAAAGATAAATATAAATTACCTTTCTAGTCTGCTTCTTCAAAAATGAAAAAAAAAAAATTAGGACACAAAGTTTCATCTTTGAATATTTTTTGCCTTAATAACAATGAATTTGAAAATGGTAGGACTATACGTCTGAATTAATTTAATCATTTTCTCATGTGAGATTTATAATAAAAAAAGAAAAAGTAAAACTGTTAATTCCCAGGATTTAAATTACTGTTTAGAGTCATTTTATACATGCAGGTGACACAGTCATTCGAATTTGTCACTTTACAAGTCCTGGTGAAAAACTATCCTCTCTGTTCACCTTGTTCATGATGTGTTTGCTCTCTTTCCACCCTAAAGACATGTGTGTGTAGAGGAACACCCCTAACTGAAGCAAAAATTCCTCAGTAAAAAAGAGTGATCATATCACCAATTGTGGTGATTCATCTTTCTTAAATGGTTGTTCTGTTCAAGTTGTAACCCTTTCTAAATTGTCATTCATTGTAACCCCTGCCCATCACCCCATCCTGGATGTCTTACTGGTTTACCCAACCCCTCCTACCTTCACTATCCCATTGGTCCAAGCCTTGGATCCACCCCTCTTGGTGGAACTCTCTTAGGTGGGGTCACCAGGGAAAAAAGCTCTCTCCAGCCTCTCTCTGGCTGCTCGCTGCTGGGGACTCCCTGTCTCTGGCCTGCCTGTGTCCTGTGGGAGCCATGCTCCCTCCCAGTGTGGGACCCCCGAATAAACCCATCTAATCAACACCCTCAGAAGCCATGTTGTGTTTTGCCTGCCAACATGCTGCTCTCAACATGATCCTGTAAGGCTCTTGTACCCCTCTTCCTTCCTGGACTGAGGTATGTTGCCCTCAACCCCTGCGGCTGTTAGCTGGGCTGAAAAAAGGCAGAACGCAACAACCAACGGGAAAATTCAATGGCCATACTACTTCCCCATACAGACATTCCTGGTAGTTTCTGTTTAGTTCAGTGCTTCATTATTAAATTAACACCAAAGCCTCACTACGAAATAATAACCTTTAACCAATGTTTCATTTGCTGTTGCCTCAGATACACTGTTATGCTTCAGACAAGCCCTTCTGTCTGGAGGATGGTATTCACTTACATGACTGGTACAGCATGTCAGTGTCTATAAATGAAATATTAGAGCCCACCTCTACTTCTGTGTCAATCTGATTTAGGGAAATTGAATCTCATCAGATTTCAAAAATTTACACACCAGACAGGTTTCCTATGTAATGCAATTTGACAGAGTGATCCATCACTGGATGAAAAACAGTAAGCAAATAATGTGCTGGCTACATAAATGTTTCCCAGATATTAAGCTGGTCTATATATATTAAGCTACATTCCCACATAATATAGAACAGCCTACAAATTATTGAGGTTTTGTCATTAATATCAATATATTTGGAATTTTTAAGCTTGGCTATCAAATACATTATAAGTTCAGCTTTCATTAAGAAAAATAATGTTTTTCCTATCCTAGAGGTTGTAAAGAAGTCCCTATCAAGTAGTATCTCATGTCATACTGAGTACAGTAGTAGCCTTAGAAATTTTTAAAAAATACTTGTCCGCTAAGCCAATAAGGAACTGTTGATACGATGCTTTAAATCTTCATTCTTTTCAGTACTATTTAATACACTACAATTCAGAAGGCAAATCACAATTAAATAGCAGTTTTAGATAATACCAAGAGGAAAGAACAGATTAGATGTGTTGGGTCTGGCGGAGATGGAGTTAATTTCCCCATTGCAGCCCTCAAAATGCTGTGCTTTGCATTGGTAGGTAGAAATTGGGCTGGCACAGCATCAGCACTGTCTCAACACTTCCCTCTTCCATCAAGAGGCTGAGGATGAGCAAGATCTTGGGAAGGGTCACAGCTGGGGCAGCTGACTCAAACTGACAAAAGGAATGTTCCACACCATATGACATCAGTTCAGCTATAAAAGCTATGAAAAGGAGGAGAAAGGGGTGGGCATTCATTATTTACAATGTTTGCTTTCCAGAGTGACAGTTACACATGTTGAAACCCTGCTTCCTGGGAGTGTCTGAACATCACTTGCTGATGAGAAGTATGGAATAAAATCCTGGTTTTTTCCTCTTTGCTTGTGAGCATACAACCTTTTGCTTTTGCTTTAGGAAACCGTCTTATCTCAGCCTATGAGTTGTTGCCTATCTTCTCTTCCCTGTCCAGCTGAGGAGCAGGAGTAATAGAGCAGCTTGGTGGGCACGTGGCATCCAGCCAAGGTCAACCCACCACATTAGGTAAGTTAAATATTTTTAATTTAGGCTAAGATACACAAAAACCTTGGGAAGTCTCAGAGTCCCTTGGGAATTGTTCATGTGTGGAAGAATAATAACATACCAGAAAACTGCAGAAGAGTGAAAATGGGGATTACACTTACAGAGGAGTGAAAAACACAGGACGTGGAAATTTACAGGCCTGACAACAACAAAAATAGTGGCACATATGATTAAATAATCTATTTGTAAGCACTGAAAAGAAAAGAGCTTCATGAGTAGCTGTCAGTGTGGACTCATGGTACAGGCAAATAATGTCAAACTATTCAGTTTCCATCGATGATACAGTATCAGGACTTGGGGGTATGCAAAAAAGAATACATCAGATAGTTTCCCTTTAGTAAAATTTTTCATGTTTTCTTATAATCACACCAATTACCCATATCCTACATTAGAATATAATAAGTCAGCTAAAAACTGGTAGGAAAAGACACTATTTATCAACATTTAATGTAAATGAAAGCAAATATTCTGCCATGGATTACCATAGGATTTTTACTGTGACTATATGACCAGAAGCTGGTAGTCAAGAGTCACAAGAGTGGAAGCATGAGGTTATTAATTAATGAAAAAGATGAAGATACAGAGGGACAACTGAGAAGTTGGAAGGTCATCTTTAAAGAAGAGGATGCCCTTTCATAAGGACAAGTGCAAGGTGCTACAAGTACATCAGAATAATCAGATTTACAAATACCAGCCAGGGAACTAAAGATTAGAGGGGTTGGATAAAGGGATGCAGTAATGTTGTCAGCCTGAGTCAGCAAGTCAGCTCTGATTTTCATATGGCCACGCTGGTAAAGGAGTTGGGGGTGCATGGGAAGGTGGGACGAGACACAGCCAGGACAGGTGACCCAAACTAAATGAAGGCAATGTGACATCATGCTCTGTATAAGAAATGGAGGGAAGAGGGAGGAAGGGGGAGTGGGATATTTGGAGCAATGGCATTTTGATACAGTTTAACAGGTGGCCAGAGTGTTATGGTTGTGTATGAATCTCTGAGGGTGTCCTGCACTTCTCAGAATGGCTTAAAATATTTGCAAGATGGCTCTTCAGGAGTGTTTTGTGAAGCAAAAGTTTTAAAAACAAAATAACAAATGATACAGAAACAAAGGAAAAGCCAAGCACAGGTGTCAGAGAAGCCTCTGACACCTTGCTGAGACACCCTGTGAGAAGCACTTGAGCTCCTTTGTGCATCTTTATAAAAACTTAATGATTTAGGAGGGATCTATTGGCAATCTACCAATAGAAACAGCTACAGGTTTTGAGAAGCAACCAAGATCCAACACAGTGCCCCTGTGCTGGCACCGGGCCAATTACAATGAGAAGGCCATGGAAAATTCTAGCTTAATTTCCATATATATTTAGAGGTAAACTGAAACTCTTTTCCTAATATAGAAAACACTTGCTCAAGTGTGGGAGTGCATTACTAGGGCATTTGTCTTCCCAAGTAACCATTACTTGTGATGAAGCCCTGCTCTCCTTGGAGATGGCTGAACTCCTGCCTGCGCTTGGATGGCAGTGAATTAGTTCCTTGCTTTGTTCACATGTGCAGCTTCTGCTTTCCCAATTAGACTATCTTTATTTTAACCCCCAAGTTTTCTACCTTTCACCCTTCCCATTCTCTCTCTGATCCTGCTATTGGGGTAGTGAGTGAGCAAATGCATAGGGCTGCATTTCTGGCTGGGTTAAACCACAACAAAAATCCAATAGGCCATTTTTTCTGTGGGGCAGTAAAATTTTTCTGTTACAGGGGCAAGGCACCACAAAAAGCCTCCAGAAGAATAAAAAGCCCTAACATGAGCCTCTTGGATTTCCTGGTGACAGCCCAAAGTGCACTAGCCTCAAATATGCCCTACCTCAATTAGGTATTATCCTCCAGAATTATCTTCTAAAGAGACAGGTCTGGTTTGCCTTGACTCCACTGGCACATTTTGAAGGCTGACTGTAAATCAGAGTGAGGCTTGCTGTAAGAAGCAACAAAAACAATTTCTGTGACTCGTGAGCTAAACCACTTAACACTGGGGAGCAAGCAGAAGGCATTAGCAATCTCCTTTGGTCATCTTTTAGGACAAACAGAGCTGTAAAATGTGTTTTAAGGTGCCTTTCCCTCCAGCTATGGACTATTCACCAACAGGGCCGTTACTGGATTCCTGAGGCCTTAATAATGAGAACAGTGTCCTGGCTGGGAAGTGGGAAAGGAGCCTCCACCCAGACCACAAGCAGCAGAAGGAATGATACCTGATTTCTTCAGCAAACTAGCTCTGGGAAAAGGAAAGAAAAAAAAAAAAAAAAAAAGGAACTGAGCAATGCAAAGAAGGCAGGAAGGGAACCCTGAAAGTCAGGAGACACAAGGAGAGATCAGGGCAGACAAGAACATTGACCAGAGGGAGATATGACAGCAAGGTAATGCAAAATGAAAATGCATTGTTAAGACAATGTGTTTTTAATAAAGCTGTTAATTCATTTTTCACATCTCCTACTCAAGTAAATCATCACAACATAATCTAAATAGAACTCAGAGTACAGCTGCTCACCACTGTAAATGAGACCTCTGTACATGGAGCAGCTCTGCTGTGGCAAGCTGGCATCCTCAGAGGGAAAAGCCTCAGCTGCAAAAATAAACAACTCAGATACCACAACCCTCCTCCCTATACTTTTTCCCAGAAAAGTGTCTTACTAAGTTTTAACCCCTTCTTGCTTGTTAAGTAAGCTTAGTATCTTTTCTTTGCTTAAAGCACAGACAACCAGTATGGTCTTGAAGCACTGAAATTGTTAGTGTATTTTACTGAATGGCATAAAGCTTTTCTGAGGGCCAAATCCAGGCTCAAATTTTACTAATTTTTCCTCCATATCAGAGAGGGCACAAGACAATCTCCAACTTCCACTGTCAAATTTATCAAGCAATATCCATAGACCTAAAATGCTCTCAGTGTCATAAACCCCCATATTTTTCAATCCCTCCTGCAGTCTTCTTAAAACCCTGCAGTTATGTCTTCATGTCATTTGCTGCGACTCTTGCCTTAGAGGTAAAGTGTTTGGCATATTTTTTGTGGTGTGTGGGGCACTGTGAGACATGGAAAGAAAGTTTGATGGATTACACAGATGTAACATTTTTTAGTAGTTCATAGGTTCAGGTGATCAGATAGTGGGATCTAACAGGTGTCTCAATGTGATGCTTGTCGCAGTTACTACTATTCCATGCTTGAGCAGGCAACTAGCATTCAGAATGTGGTGAAGAAATTTTAGTTCATGACTTAAAATAATTTTCAAACTATTTAAAAAAAAATTAGGGTGAAACATATCTACTTCCTATTTTGTACAAACAGGGGATATTCTATAAAATTCTTCCTTTTTTAAATTTAAAATTATTTAAACTTTAGGGTAGTTTTCAGAGATGCTTTGACAATAGTCTGCATAAAATTTAACAATTGCTGTATGAAAATTAGTTGCAGGCCTTTTGTCAGAATTGTCTAAATCAGTGCACAAGCTCCTATCCTAAACTTTGACATCATTACAATAAAAAGATACAGAAAATGCAACATATGATTTAAAGTAGAAAAAATATCACTAAGAAAAATATAAAAGGCTTCTGTTAGCTATGAGTATGACTGCCCTAGCAATACTATTTTATGGCACATGTTAAACACACAGTCGTGAATGTTAAATCCCATCATTAGCAGTATAGTAGGTACCATAGATATGCATCTCGAGATGCAAATATAAATTCTGAAGAAACACATAAATTGGCAAAAACAATACAGACTACCTTCCCAGGCAGAATATTAGTAGTATTCTTCCTTAAGATGAGGAAATCTTACAGAACAGGTAAATTGCAAAGTTTATCAATTTATATGAGGCCATACAATTATCTACTTCAGAAGGTGCTGCATAAGCCTTTACTTTAGGGATCTACACAAAAAGTTTCAAAGTTGCAATACTGTGGAAAGAAAAGAGGAAGATGGAGAAAACCCACTGGAGTTCAAAATTACTAAACTTCTGGGAGCAGGATATTATTAAAGAAGATGAAATTCTGTCTCCACTTAAGTTGGGGATAATATAACAGGTAGCATGGCACCTAATCCTATCTGTAATTAGGAGGTTACTTTTCTTACCTCTGAGAATCCTAGAGCAGATTGTTAACAAAGAGCATGTTGGATCCAAATTAATTTGCCAACTCCAGTAACTTTTTTGAGACTTATCTAACATCAAGCCTTTCCATTCCTATTTTGTCACAGAGCTTTGCTTTGGCTAGTTTTAGTTCCATGAACTTAATCAGAAATAGGCTTTTTCTGCTGTGTATTTCTTTGTTTTGTTTTTCCTGCAGATGATTAGGGTATCTGTGTAACTGCCTGTCTTAGATATTAAAAACCTCACGTACAGGTGGCCTGAAGTAATCACGTTCTGCTCAATGTTTATTAAAATAGAAATTGCTTTCACTTCCCAAAATGCACAGTGCACATACCATCTACTGTACGAAATTCTTTAAAAATCAGAAATAAGGACAATCATAAACCTTCTTGACAGGAAAAGCTCTGCTTAGTCTTTGGTTCTCCATATGATAGTTATAGAAGCCAACAACTTGCTATTGCAGGGACTTACTCTCACTGAATAATCGCTGAATAATTTCAAGTACTGTAAATATCCTTTGCCAATACTTTACAAATAAATGTAGCAGTTGGGATGCTCGAGAAGCTGCATTGATACAAATGTTTCATTCATTCGAATAAATACTGACCTTAGGCAGGAACAAGTATCAAGATACAAGCTTGCCACATTTAGGGATAACACTCAGTTAAAACTTACTATGTTGTTCTTTCCAAAACACAGATTGAACATCAGAAGTCAATGCCTCATTCTGCACATTGGTGTAAATTCTACTGACTGAGTAAACATGTTCTGAGTTCTGTAGTGCCTGCACACCATCTCCTCTGTCTAAGTGACCTTGCATTGCAGCAGCAGACTGAGGGCCTCCTGTCAAAGATGTTATCTGGCTTATAGAAGAATGCCAAATGCCTTGAGTGCATGTAGACCTATACTTCCATAAAATCCTATGCTGATTAGGGCAAACATGTCATGTTGAACAGTCTGTGCAAACAGAAGCCAGATGCCTTACAATGGGCAAGACTAAGCAGAATTCTCCTTGCCTGGCTCCGTCCCTCAAAACTGAATTATGCTGGTTTGCATATCTAGCTCTTTGTTCAATCAGCAGCACTATAACTGACAATGCCTATTATTGTTTTGGGTTTGAGAGTATAACAGTGTCCTTGTGATACCATATTGTACCATGGCTGACCAAGCTTGCTCACATGAGGTTTGTCATGTAGTAAGTGAAGAAAAGTTCTTATGGACTGCATGACTGGAGAGGAGTTAGCTGAAAAGCCGTGTATATGTGAATATGTCTTCCACTTGGAAAATTATTCACATTTGGCAAATGCAGCAACATTGTCTTGAGCCAACAGTAGCATACTAGAGTTACCATCAAGTGAAAAGATGATACATGTGTTCTTATGTCCTGAAAACCTGGGATAGAGTGTGTCTTCCTCTTGCCATTATCCCAAGAGGG
Organism: Pycnonotus jocosus; assembly: GCA_013400435.1. NCBI lineage: Eukaryota > Metazoa > Chordata > Aves > Passeriformes > Pycnonotidae > Pycnonotus > Pycnonotus jocosus. The sequence continues at coordinate 23,027 of VWYP01016316.1, forward strand.
AAACAAGTATTCATGACTAGGTTCACTGTACGGTCCTCAAAACATGATTATGATTATGGTTATGGTCAGTAAATACCTGCAATTTACACTACAGAACAGCCTGTCTTAACTCAGGGCAATATATGTAGGGAAAGGAGAGCATTAATATCAACAGTTGAAAAATTAAGCAGCCATCTTCCCTTTTTTCAGGTGTTACTATACTATTTGGTGAGCCCTTGTATCCAGATATCATAGAGGAATTGCCATAGGTTTATTGCTGCAGAGGAGTTTCTCTAGAGCAAGCCTTACCCCCCAGCTGTTGGAGAGGACTAAAGATCATCCTCTGGACCTCATTTACTCTTCCACTCCACTGGGGAGAAACCATGCCTTAACCTCTTGCAGCCAGCTCCCCAGCTTGCCTGTAGTTGACATTTAAAACCTTGATTGAAGCTGGCTTCCCAAGTGTTTAAAAATTACTCAAAATTAAATAAAACCATAAAGTTTGGACAAAACATTATCATTTCACTTCCCAAATTAGTTAATTGAACCATAGAATCTGCTGATTTGGAAGGCACATATCAGGATCATCAAAGTTTTTTGCCAGTGGGCAGGATCAGCACAAAAAACAGAACCAGGAACCCAGTGACAGCCTTCTCTCAGCTGTCAGGCACAGTTGGTGCAGTTCCAGTCACAGCCGGCAGGGGCGCTAGTGGCTCCCGGGTGGGCAGGGCAGGTGTGATGACTCCCCCATAGCAGCAGGGGGCGCTGTGGCATGAGCTCGGGGACCACGCATTAATGGCAGATGGGCTGAATGGTGAAAATGGGCTGCAGCAGGAACTTAGGAGCAGAGGCTGGAATGGCAGGGCAGACTACCCTATTGTGGGGAATATGGTGTATAAATTCGTGTATGAAATATATGTTAAGCTCAAACCTTGGATCCAAACCCCGAAGCCTCGAGCAGAGGCTTTTTCTATTTTTTTNTCAGGAAGGACGATTTACTCTTTTCAGGACACTATTCACAACGCGGAAAGCTCATCAGCATACGCATTAGACTCTGGACTTGGCCCTCAGGGCACAAAAACGCCTTAAAAACCCCAGGTTTTCGAGGCTTGGGTGTGGAGGTTTGGTGAGCAGACTGAATCCTTGTCGCTTGCCTCCCCACCCATAGCTAGCTGTGCTGACCCCCTTTTTCGTGGCTTTTCCAAAATTGTGGTTTTTTAATAAATTGTCTTTTTATATTAATCTGGTTCTTATTCATTTACAACACTATGGTAGCAAGCAAGAGGTAGCAGAGACTCCTCAGCTGTAGCTGGAATGACAGGGTATCCTGGCTGGGCTAGCAGGGCAGGGGGTGCAGAGCTACAGTGTAGTGAAAAACCAGAGCAGTGGCAAAAAAATGGCAGGGGCGGAGCAGTGGCAGCCTCGCTCCTGAGCAGGGCACAGAGACATAAGGAGTCAGTGCTAGCAAGGTACCTATGAAAAATCCCCAAGAACTCCATTGAAATATTCACTTAGGATGTCTTTGCATCTCCCAATGGGCAAAGGGTCTGGCCTTGAGGAGTGAGGATATCAACCAAGGACTCGCCATTGTTCAGCAATCTTCCAACTATAGCAAATCTGAGAGTTTGCTGGCTCTGAGAGGCTGCACTCCGAGGGAGTGCTGGAGGTTAGAAATTGTTTTTCTTCTTTTTTTTTTTTTTTCCTCTTTCTTCCTCTCAGGGAACTTTGTCCTATTTGTTGCTAAGAGATAACAACGACTGGTATTTAAAAGACAAAAGAAGTGGCTAAAGTGGTGCAGCTGCAGTGTCATAGCTTAGGGGCTTTCTTTTGGAAGGGCAGATATACTGAGAGGTTTTGGCTGGGGATAAGAGGCTGGACTTGGTTCTTTGCTCTCTCACGCTCAGGATCGGAGGGGAATGCACCATTGCTGCTCAGAGGATTTGCTGCTACTGTGGAGCTTTTGTCCTCCCACTGCTCCTTCTACTGTAGGTGAGCCTTTGCTAGTAAGAGTGGCTGTTGAACTGGGACCTTATTAACGTCCAACTTCACTGGAAAAGGATCCTCACCATCTACTCCAATGCCTCAGGGGAAAACCCAGGAGCCTGAGCCACTCCCTTCTTCAAGAGGGCCTCTTCCAGCTGCACGCTGCTGCTCAGCCCCACTTTTTTCTGCCATTGCTTTGGGTTTTTCACTACACTGTAATCCAGCATGCCATGCCTGCTGGGACAACTCATGGCTCCTGCGACAGCTATGGAGTTTCTGCTACATTTTGTTTGCTATCGCAGGTGTCCCTGCCTTTGCCATTCCAGCTGCTGCTCCAAGGTTCCTGCTACAGCCCATTTTCCCATCCGAAGGGGTGCCGGGAATGGCTGCCTGCCATGAGTTTGTAAAGGAAACCCCTTTTCTATCTCTTCCACTGGCACACCTACCAGAAACTGTGCAGAGAGAGGCAGCTGCGCTCATGCCACAGCGCCCTCTGCCGCTATGGGGGAGTCATCACATCTGCCCTGCCCACCCGGGAGCCACCAGCGCCCCTGCCGGCTGTGACTGGAACCGCACCAACTGTGCCTGACAGCTGAGAGAAGGCTGTCACTGGGTTCCTGGTTCTGTTTGTTGTTGCTGTTGTCATTTGTTAACCTTATTATACATATACATACTAGTAAAGAATTGTTATTACTTTTCTCATATCTTTGGCTGAAAGGTCCTTAATTTCAAAGTTATAATAATTTGAAGGGAAGGGGATCATATTCTCCATTCAAAGGGAGGTTCCTGCCTTCCTTTGCAAACATTTGTCTTTCAAACTGAGACAGGGAGGTTGCTGGTCACGGCCTGCTGCGGTCCAGGAGAGTTCAAAAGCTCTCAGTTTTTATCGCTGGTTATAGGGTGGCAAGAGAGTGGGCTTTAGCCACAACAATGTTTCCTCCTAGCCACAGTTTAGGGCAGGACTTTCTTTGAAAGTGTGAGAATGAGGATGTGCTGTTTGGGCAAGAAAAATAGTTTCCAAGTCTGTTCATAAAGAAAACAGGAGCTCGTTAGACAGCAGCAGTTCCTAGGAGCAGGCAGTGTTTCTGATAAGCTCAAAATGAGCTGAGCCCAGGGGTTATTCATCAAGGCCAAGGCCTAATGAGCATTTCTCAGACCACAGTGCAGCCTGGAAAAGGGGTAGAGGAGGGATGCACCACCACAGGGAGAAACTGCTTTAGGACACATAGAGCAGAGAAGTGCAGGGCCTTTTCCTAAAGCCATCTATTCCTCTCCCAGTAGATGGAAACAGTTGCCCAACCATCTGGGCACACCTGCAAGGCACACCAGACTGACTATAGCCAACTTTTGAAGAGAAAAACCGTGGTAAAATCAGATTTTTAGTATCAGTTTCTTGATAGTTTGCAAAAATTTACTTGTCTGGGAGAGTGCAAAGGAAAATAACTACAAACAAGATAAACATAAACAGTCACTCACTTCAATATGTATTAGTGCATACAGATACCTGGAGAGCATCAAAGGTTTTGGCCAAACTATTAATTCTGTCTTTTCAATTGCACTTACAAAAGGAGGACTCTTCCCTGACTCTAAATAAAATTTATTGCCTCAGTTTGTGTTTCCTTCAAATTATTACCCTTTTTCTGAAACCCACTGGTGTGACAAGAGCATTCCAGAGCTGGACTCAGCAGTGGTAAAAAAGCAGGGAATCTCTAGATCCAATATTAAAACAAACCAAATGCACATTCATATTTTCCTCAGAACACTATATTCTTCCATTTAGTTCTATAATTCTCTTCAACTACTTTTAATTTGTGAGACCATGCAGTTTAAATAATTTGGCTGAACTTTCAGTTGATGTTTTCTTATGTCACAAATGTTTCCCTTGAATCAAAGACTCTTCACCCCTTCCCCATCACACTGATATAGCTATCCAGAAGGATTTGTTAGAATTCCTTGAGCACTTTTTCACTGAAATTTTATGGATTTCCACACAGTGAAGTACTCAAAAATAAACCCCATAAAATTCATGTCCTAATACTTAATAGAAATAAAGACAGTATGTGTTTGATACTAGCAAATATGTTAGTGCCAAAAAAACCCATGAAGTACCTCTCACTATGGCCTTATTTTCTTCAGCTGACTTATTCCTGATTCACACAATACCGTGTGGCAAATCAAAATTTGCCCCAATAAGCATTAAGCTCTTTGAACTGCTTCCAAAGTTAGCTAGTAAAAGACACTTCCTTAAAAATGTCTTGAAGTCCTGCAGTACTTAGTGCTGACTTGGCACAAGCTAAACATCAGTTTTGTCTTCCATTTCTGGTGCATGCGTAAGAGTGATAGTACTTTACTTAACCAACAGTTTTACTGGTGCCCATCACTGGAGAGCTCTGCAGAACCAGTACTCACACTAAACACATGGTTTGGGGCAGTCCAGTTCAGGAGCTGAGCTTTGCAGGAATGCAAACTTAACTGAAGCATCCATTTATGTAGTTTGCTGTTAACAGAAAATAAAAGAAGGGGACGGGGGGAAAGAAGAAAGTAAGAGCAAGTAATATTACTGTCAATATGACAAAAGGAAAAAATAGCCATAACATAATAATGTATGCAACCTGAGTTCCTTTATTCATTCTGTTAAAGGGCGGTAGATACTTACTAGTAACAGCACAGATTTTGAGAAATCTAAATTTGACCTGTGCTGTTATTAAAACTGGCCAGTCATCACCACTTCCGTTTGAATTCAGGGACAGATTTTAGCTAAAATATATTAGTCTAACCTTGTTGACTTCAAGGATCTCTGCTTAGAGGTATGTACCAAGAATGTGACCTGATGTTTATTTGTTTTTCAGAGCATAAATTAAATACCATCCAATCTACCTATGTATTTTAGTAAAGCTGACCAATGGAGACCCTTTGCTTTAAAGCACATATTTTCATGTTTCCCATAGACCTGCTTCTTTTTTCAGGCTCTCAATAAACTAAAAGTGCATCTGACTTCCAAACATCTTCTGACTCAGCTGAGTTTGTTCTTCCCATTACTTCATTTTTTTCTTTGGCACATACATTAACTAATGTTAAACAACAAAGACAATTAAAATAGAGAGTTTTGCTCACAGGTTATTAAATGACCATTAAACTTTTCCTTTAATTTTGAAGTTTTTCAAATAGGAATTAAATTGCTGGACATTACACAGTCAGAAAGACAGTTGTGAAAGCTGGAACAAAAATGGCTGAAGTGGTAAGCATAATGGTCTACTGAATAAACAGATACAGATGATATTTCATGGCAGCCTCCTGAAAGGCAAAACTACATAACATATCAGAACAAACAGTTACACAGCATGTGAGAATATATTTCATTTGCACAAATTCTACTGAAGGAATATAAAATAATGAGCTCATAGTTAAAGAAAAGATTATGTATGAAAATTAAACAGTGAAGAAGAAAACATATTTAGCCAACTTATTTCACCGTGCCTCCTGGTATTTTTTTATTATGTAAATTTATGTTAAAGCAACTTTTAAATGTAGGTGAGAGAGTCTTGAATTCATGGTATGGACATGCTGATATTGTAGCAAGCCTCTAGCTGCACCTGCCAACATATACTCAAATGCTCAAGCAATTCTTACAGAACTGTCTCAGTTTGAAGAAAAACCACATGCAAAGACAAGGTGGTATGATTTTAAATGTCAAAATATGATGTAATAATATTTCAAATGTTAAACCCAAAGTTGTAATGTCCCCTAGGTCCTATATTTATTTTCATTTGTTTATGTAGCACTGCTGCAAGCTGATGAACAGGAATAGTTGCATTTTAGTGATGGATGCAGTAAGCCCATGAAAATAGAGCTGGAAATTTAGGGTAAGAGAGAGAAAAGAGAGTGTTGCTATAGGACACGAAACGAAAGAGACGCACTCAAGTCGAGTTCAGAGACAAGAAAAAGAATTTATTTTTCTGACTCCATTTACATAGTTTTCTGGCAAGGCCCATGGGTTGGAGGATGAGGTTGCCACCTCTCCAACCACACTAGTCAAAATCACAGTCCATCAATTTGTCTCCTCCTCAAGGAGTAAAATGTAAAAAAAAAAAGGGTAGTTACAAAAACATCACTCTGTTTACATGAAAGTCTGTGGGAAACTCCACTAAAGAATTCAAAAACATCAGAAGGCTGAAAAGATCAGGGCAACAGGAAAGGACAAATGTTAAGGAGAAAAAGAGCTGAAGGGTTTAAAGACCTCAGAAGAGGATGAATTCCTGGCTTCATTAAAGATTATGAAAGTTAAATCAATTACTTTAGCAAGATCAGTACGGAAAATGTAGTCTAAATGCACTTGGACCTTGTGCAACTAATTTCAGATGAATGTCAGATATTAGTCTACATGCAGTTACTGAAAAGTAATTTCTTGAAATTGCCTTTGCACTGGAAATTCAATATCAAACTGCAAAGACTGTGACTCAGACAGCATAACTCCCTCTGGGGAAGCAGCAGCATCACCCATCCTGAGGTGGTCATCTCTGCTAATGGGCCATAATGGCCCAACTGTTGCAGCATAAAAAGCAGCTGTAACAACCTAGACCATGAAGTGTGGGAACCCAGGGCATCTCTTTGGCTGCCCTGGGAGCTCAGGAGACCCTGACCAAACAGTCTGGGAACTGAACAAGAAGGATTTACCCCAGTACAGGGTGGTTACAGCCCTGTCCAGGGGGGTGAACAGGGGGGGTTCAGTTCCGTACGTGGGGGTCACAGACCATGGCACAAGGCAGAGATGAATTACAAATCTCAAGAGTGTGAAACACAGTAGTTTAGCTTATCACTGAGTGAGAAATGTGTAGTTTTAGGTTTTCATGATAGAAGTAGATGGAGACAAGATGGAGATTTTGGGGCATTTCCTAAGGCTTTTCTTCTTCTTCTTCACCTCCATTTTCTGCTGTGACGTTAGCACAACGTGGCTTGGGAAGATTGGGCCAAGTGGATATGGTCTGTTTGATGTGGATGGTGGATATTGGTAGGAAATGGTAAACAATATGTTCATAATAATCTGTATAAAAGGGGACAACAAGGAGGAGTTCCCTGATGGCCAGTGTTCAGAGCAGTCCTTGCTGAGGACAGAGCAAACTATGAGATAAGAAGAAAGAATAAACACCATGATAGATCTTGGAAAAAACGGAACCTTGAAGCCTCTGTCTCTTTCTTGCGTCTGCCCTGAGGCATCTAGGAGGGCAAAAAGACCCTGACCACCTGAATATCGGAAATCGTAATCCGATAATGAAGGACTCACAAAAATATCCTATGTCTCATAGGACTACGTCATTCCATTGTGAAACTCACTGCCTCGGGGGGAGGTAGTGAGCATTCCTGCCGAGACCTGAGTATATATAATTGGGGGCTCAGGACACTACCAGCACCACAACTCGAACGAGTGAGGGCTGGACCAGAACTTCCACAAGGATCACCGCTTTTGACAAGACTGCTGTGGATGCTGACAGCCAGGTCAAAGAAGAGAGATTTTCAAGTATCAGGCAGCAGCAGAGATTGTGGGAGAGCAAGCCACATAACTTTCCTACACTGGAAGGAATTAAAACAATCTTTGCAGCTGGTGTTTTGAACTAGCAAGGTGTTTACGAAGGGTGTTGTTCCTGAGTAGCCAATAATGGTGAGGTGTTGTTTGAGAACCAATCATGTCTTGTTCTCTCGGAACTGTCTATAAAAAGATGTGACACAATTAATGATGTCTTTTGCCTTCTGAGACCTGACAGTCTGTGTCATTACTTAGCCATCCCTAATACAACAACATCTGGTGATCACAATGAGTCATTGAAGCCAAGACTACAACATTCACACAGTGAGACTGAAGAACGAAAAATCCCATATCCTCCATGAGAGGTGTTAATCCTTGAGATCGCAGGTACAAGACCAGCAACAGAGCTGGTGGGGGCGGAACCAGAGGAGCTGAGAGTCTGTATTCCCGAAGCAGATCACTTCTTAATTGCAGGCTGCTGGGAGAAGGTTTTCCGAATATGGAGAACAAAAATTCTACAGAGAACTGATTGTGCCTTCTGTGAAGGCTTCATTCGCCAACTGGCAGCTGGAATTGCCAAGTGTTCCTTTTCCCTTCACCTCCCTCAGCTCCTCCTCCTTTCTCTGCATTGCAAATGGCTATGGAAGGGTCTTCGCTTTATCAGTGACCACAGATGACGTGTACCTTGAGTTTGCCTGGAGCCAGCCTGCCTCAGATCCAGCTTCACAGTCTGATGATTCAGGCGCTGATGTTACAGTCATGTCCTTCTCTGCATGGCCTTTGGCCCTGGTAGGACCAGCTATTGCAGGGCTGGGAGGCACAATACAGACCTTTGTGAGCCAGCAGTGCGTGCTGGCCGGAAATGCAGAGGGATGAGAGCTGCAACCCAACTTTAGGTCACTGAAGTTCCATATAACCTCTGGGGGCAGGATATACTGGGAGCCTGGGTGGACGCAAAGGTGCTGCCAGCCCAAGAGGGCTGCGGAGGCCGGGGGTTCACCTTATCAGTGCCTTATGCCTTTCTATATCTGTTTTAATATGTGTCATGTGTGATTCTTAGGGTCTGTTTTATGGTGTTTTCTCTTTGTTTCTCCCTCTGCAGGTGTTTGGGGATGGGGAGAGACAGATGCAGCAGTCCCAAAAGGGTGGTGGTGGGCTGAGCCAAGCTAGCCGCGGTGGGTCTGCATGGCTTCCATCACCACCACTGGCCGGACAATCCACAGTTGGAGGTCTGGTCCCTGCCACCGTAGGTGCTGTGCAGCAGTTTTTGTTTTCCCCTGTGGCAGCTGCAGGCTGGCAGCAGCCGGAGTCTTCTCTCCATGGTCGCCCCCTCACAGCGCCACAGGAACTGTGGGCAGAGGCACGGGTGCCATTGCAGAGGCATGACAAAAAGCATCAGCCAAAGACAGCTGTAGGGGGCCAAGGGGGACGGCAGCTCGACACCCCGGGTTGTTCAGCCCTCCCCCATTCCCCCCATCACCCCACACGGCGCTCCAGGCAATGCAGGTGGAGGTGCCATGCCGCTGTGGTGCCAACAGACAGCAAAGCAACTGAGCTGGGCATGCAGATCTGGTGCAGCCTCTGCCGCCACCCCTGTCTCCTGGGAGCAGCAGAGGGCAGTTGCCAGCCAACTCCACTTGAGAGAGAGGCAGCAGGTAAAAGGAGCTGCCGAGGGGCCAAGGGGATGGCAGTTTGAGCTTTGCTCAGTTTTCCCTCCATGCCTGTGCCTCCCTCACCTGCCCCTGGACAGCTTTGTTTTACACTTTCTTACAAGATGCTTGTTTAAATCTCAAAGTATAGTTTTGTCTTTTAGAGATAAGACAATTCTGACTGAACCAGCTGTGATGAAGCACCAATGAAACACCTGTTTATGAATGGAAGGATGTGCAGCTTGTTGCATTTTCACAGATAACACAGAAGAATTAGTAATAGTTCTACATCATAGCTGTCATTGGTTGTGCACTAGTTCAGTGTTTTCCTGAGTTTCATTTTAAGGTCATGAGAACATGACTGTTTAGACAAGTGTTGTCTCGACTTTTAAGATGAGTGTTACTGATATATTGATTGCAT
>VWYP01016317.1:0-17450 GCA_013400435.1 Pycnonotus jocosus
CGGGGAGGGCGATTGGCGGCTCGGCCAAATGCGCAGCCACGCCTGGGGGAGAGAGCCCCCGGCCTTTGTGCATGGGGCCGGTTCTTTGCATGTGAATGGGGGAGTTTGGTAAATCCCCGGGCCTCGGCTGGGCGAGGAGGAGGAGGAGGAGGAGGAGGAAGGGGGGGTCGCTCCCAGCTCGGGGTTAATGAAGTGGGAAAGGAGTCTTTCAGAGAGGCCTGCAAACAACCCCCTCCCTGGGCAACAACCCCCGTCCCAAATCCTACATGGATTGACTTAAACCCAGGGGATAAGTGCTTTAAATTAATCTCATTGAATAAGAATGAGGCCAAACAAAACTCCTTAAAATCATATTAAAAATCTATCAAAGGACAACTTGCAGTGGGTGTGCTTTTCATTTTGTGAGCGCAAAGGCAAGGAGCATACAGCAACCTTCCTCCCATTTACACAGCAGGAATGTGAATCAAAGGCATTCTCTAATATTTAATTGTCCTTGTAGCCGTAGCATATTCCTCCTCTTACATTAATCAAGTACAAGGCTTCGTTACACGTTTGTAATTGCAATATTTAAATTTGCCATTTCACATCTGGAAGGAGCTGGAAACTCCTCTGTACTGGCGCGTCTGAGCCGGCACCATAACACAGTGCCAGGGCTACGAGATTACAGAACCCCGAGGAATCCTCTGCCCCGGGGAGGGGGAATGGCTGTGCCGGGCGTGGTGGGAAGGGAAGAGAGCAGAGGGGATGTGAGGGATGGAGCTGGAGAGATCTCACAGCAGAGTCAAGCTTCAAGATAAAAGAGTTTAGGGAAGACACCACAGGCTCTAAGCAGAGAGCACTGCACTTGCCACATGAACAGCATCGTGTGTGGGAGGATCTCAGCAGCCTCAAAACCTGCTGAAGGACCAACCTCACCTCCAGCCTGTGTGCAGGGACTCAGGTGGGAGCTGTTGTCCCACAGAACCCACCAGCACCGGCCCTGCACCTACAGCAGCCCCTGAGCAGGCTGGAAATGTTTCCAGAGGATGGTGCCAGGCAGGCACAATCCTGGCAAGGCCCTGGGGTAGGACAGGCTGTGCTGGGTTGAAATTATATGAAGCAAAAAAAATGGGACAGTTCAGAAGCACCAGTCCCAGCAGGGAAATCTTTGGAGCATTGCACCAGCTCTGCTCCATGGATTTCTCCAGGGTAGAGTCCAACAGACAAGCTGCTGCTGCTGGTTGGGTTGTGTCAGCTCCAGGCTCTGGATCCAGAGAGCGCCGTGGGTTTGCCAGGACCAAACTCAGCCCTGGCTCTCGAGTCCCTTCCAGGCTTTTACCCAGCTCGAGGGCCACCTTCCTCCCCTCCTGGCACAGCTTTAACCAGGACCAGCACCCTTGGAACAGACACAGCAAGAGATGCTCTGCTGGACATGCCAGCACACACAAAGTCACTGCAATCACCAGAATTGTTTCCAGCCAAGATATCCCACAGCTTTATCTGAGCACCAAACAAAATTATATCAGAATGAAAAGCCCAGAACCCTGTTGCTTTTCTTGTCCTCTACCCAGGTTTATGGAGAAAACAAGGTGGTGTAAACAGGGAGGTTCTGTTGCTTTCTACCCTGCTCAGTTCTGGTGTTCTCAGCACTCAGGGAGCAGTGCTGGGTCCTGTGTCTGACCCAGCCCCTGGTGTTTAACTGGGACTCTTGCCCCAAGGTGACCTCCTTGCTTTTTCCTAATCCAAAACCTTGCAGGGGGAACTCAAGATATTCCAGTTGCAGAGGAGATGAGTATGTGAGCTCCTACTAAAGATAAAGAACATGGAGCAAGGAGAGAGCTGAGACAACACAAGAGCATCTCTTGCAATCTCAGGGTGTGAGAGCAGGGAAGGCAAACCCAGCTAAGCCCTGGTCTGACTCACAAGCAGCTCTGTAGAAAAGTCACACAGTGCCACTATTCCAGACCAAACCCAGGGACTTCAGGCTGCAGGACAGTGAGGCCCTCACCCTCCACCACAATCCAGACAAGGTAACGTGGCCAAAGCCAAAACCAAAGCTGCAGTTCCACCAACACTGCCAGACCCAGCTCCCCTCCCCTGGCAGCTCCCACCCGGCCCAGACCCCTCCAGCATCAGAGCAAGAGGAGACAAATTCAGGAGCCATTCAGGGCAACATCAACCTGCTCCATCCCACAGGAATCCACTGTCAACCCCAGCTGCTCCTTTGGATTTGGGAACCTCTGCACACCCAACACCCTGGTCCTGCTGCAGGTGGGGGAGATTTGCAGGTGGTGGAAATGATGGAACTCCACAGCAGCTCACAGCTCCAAGCACCACACCCTGCCCTGCCTGCATGAAAGGATGATTTGAGTAAAATCAACCCCAAACCTATCAGGTTCTTCCTGAATTGAGTGGTGCACAAGGGGGAAGCCAGATCAGAGCAAACCTGGAGCTGCCCAAGTGTAAATAAGGGCAGAATTTGACTCCTGCCCACCCAGCCACAATTCAAACACATTTTACCCATCAACCTTCAAGTTTATTAGAGGAAAACTTGGCTTACTTCAGGTGCATGTACTTTTCTTTTAACACTTTCTTATTTAACAATTTCCTCCTCTCTCTTTCCCTAACCACACAAGCAATCCAGCCCTAACTGCTAAAGTGAAGCTGAAAGAAAAAGGCATTTTAATATATTTTTAAAAAATCTCTTTATTCATCATAACAATTTGTACTGTTTCATGCCCAGTTCATACAGGCAGCAATGAGATCTCCTGATGTCTCTCACCTATGTGCTGTTGCCCTTTTTTCCTACTATTATGAATTTGCCAATAGTCCTTATTAATTCCTACGTGACAGTCAGCCAGGAGAAGGTCATGTATTTTCCCTTCATTCCCAAACTTGCTCTCTCTGCATCATTCTGAGTCATTTTCATCCTCAGGGGTTTCTTTTCTGTGTAAGATGACATTTGCCTTAAATCTGATTGCTCTTCCAAATAGTTCTCATAACAAAATCAGATGGGCTTTGTTGTTATTTTATTTTAATCTAATAAATGTTTCTAACTTCATTTTCTCTGCAAAATCATGGTTAATTTGATACTGGAGCCTTTTTATCATTTTTCAGAAGTGTTCAAAAAAGTATTGCAGTGAAATCGGACTGTTTGATAATTGCCTGGGAGGAAATAAAAATTCTGGTTTCAAAAGTTCCCTTCACTTCAGAAATTAAATACTTTGGGGCTGATTGCTGCTCTCCTACAATCCTTTGTATGACTCACTACAGCCCAAAGTAGGTGCCCTCAATTCTGCATTTACAGGGCATCATTTTCATCTGCTTATACTCCTTTTTCAGTACTTTTCTTCCTTCTGACGTCTGAAATTGCCACAATTTGAGCACTTTCTGCTCCTGCATTACACATGCCTGGCTCAGGTCATGGGTGGGCTGCTCCTCCTCATCCCTTTCCTTGAAGATGACATGGGCAGGGAGCAGAAGGTCGTGCTTTGGCTGGGTTTGTGCTCTTCTCACCTGTGCCTTGCTTGGTGCTTGTGTTCCAGGAGGGGCTGGAAGGAGCAGAGGGAGGAACATGGAGAAGGCCAGGTGGGTGCTCACCTGTAGGAGCTGGGGGAGTTGGGAATTCTGCAGGCTTGGAGGGCACTTTGGGTTTCATTTCACACACTGTGGTGAACAAGTGCCAGTCTCAGCACACTGGGGGCCATCCTGCACCCCCCTTCTCCCAGTGGCCCCATTCTCTGATGGGAACAAGATGGATGGCAAATGGGAAAAGCAAGAAGTGAAATCCATGAGGTCAACAGGCAAGGCAGAGAACCCCAAAAGGTTGGGTCACTGCTGGCAGGGGTTTGCAAGAGCCTACAAAGGCTTTCATGTTCAGAGAGGTGAGACATCTCCTGCTCCCTGTGTGTCACATAACGAGGAATGACAATGCTGCAGGCAAGGAGAAGTTTGGGGACTGCTGGATTCCACTGTGGCTCCTTCCCACAGTGACAACGTTTGTTCCTGAGCTCAGGAGCTCTGACAGAAGTTCTGTGCCCATGAGCTCTGCCCCAAAGGGATCCTGTGTCATTGCACTGAACAGTTCTCCACAGTCCTGCCACTGGCATCAGTGCAGGTGGCAATGCTGACTAACAGTGACCAGGGACAGGCCTTGCCCAGTGCACAGAGCACAGGAGGAGGTGGCAGCAATGTGGCTTCATCACCTGACACAGCAGCAGAAGGGCTCCCTTTACAGTGACAGGGGACAAGGCAGATTCCCCTCTCCATGGTGCCCCTGGGACACCTCCCCTGCCATGTTTACCTGGCTGGAAACAGCAAGTGAAGGGATTGTGGAGTGTTCCTTAAACAGAAAAGCACCTCCTGCCTGCCCAAACTTGTCTCACTTTTAATGCTGCACATACATCACGTTTCTCTGAAAATCATATTTAACCTTTTTTTAATTTTTCTTGCTAAAAAAGCCATTTTAGGAACATGGCTCATCTTCAGGAGGCCACATTTAATTGCAGCAGTACAACAGGACACGCCTGGATTCCATTCCACTTGGACCTATGGAATGAAGGGGAGGAGGCCAAGATCCCCAGGATCCCTCCCACATTTGCCTGATAAATTGAAACACTCCTCAGTTGATTTGGCAGGTCACCCTGACCCCCGGCTGAGGCACTCAAGCAGCTTTTACAGGCAATGACTGGAAGGGCCTGGCTTATGTTGGAATCTGCTGGTTGCCAGCTTTTCTCTGCTTTTTCCTCTTCTTCTTGACCTTGGCTCCAGCAGTGTCCATCCCACTGGAATATTCAGAGAGCAGGAGCTCAGCAAAGCGACGTTTGCCCTGGGTCTTCTTGAGCAGGTCAGACCTGGGCAGGGGGAAGAGCAGAGGAATTAAAGAATTAAGGAATTACAGAATTAAGAACCCCTTTTCCTGCTGGGTGGGTTCCTGCAATGCCATTGACAGCTGCATATTAGAGAAGGAGCAGCTCCCTTTCCTTGAGGCTTGATTTGAAATTCTGCCTCATGCAGAATTAGGTATTGTTGTGACAGGTTTTCACAAAGGTGGCAAAATATCACGGCGTTTTTCAAAGCAAGCCTTTGTTCTGTACAAATGCTCTTGCAGGGGTGGTGGGGAGAAGGAGGGAAGCTTGTGTGCTTGAAGGCTGATGAATGAGGTGACACAGCAGTTTGGAAATAATAATAATAATAATAACCACCACCACCAATGACACTGAACAATGGAAACATTTTATAAACAGAGCTTAAATCCAGAGCTTGAAAACACAACCCCCTCCCAAACAAACCAGGGAAAAAAACATAGAATGTCATGAGTCTAAACCAAAGAGATCCAACAGATTTTCTTCTTTTGCAGTGTCCTGTAGCCATCATATGCACCTCACAGCCTCCCTCTCCAGAGACTGGCTTTTGCAAGGGTAGCTGCGTTTTGCCAGGCCACCAAACTCCAACATGGATGTCCCTGCAGCTCTAAACTGCCAGCTAGAAATACAAACACCCACTCAGGGTTTTCCCACCACGAGTTCTGCCACTGTCCTGCTCTATAACCTTGGGCAAATCTCACCCTCAGTTATTTAAAACACAATCTTCTGGGTGCAGGACCAGTCACTCCCTACCTTGTTCCCATGGTCCTGGGCACAACAGGGTGTCCACAGCCACTGGTGTTGGCATGTCCCACTCTCCTCCTTATCACCAGAGTCACTGGTTTGGGTTGGAAGGGACCCTAAACATCATCTCATTCCTTTCACTAGACCTGGTCCAACCTCAGCCCCTTCCAGCCTGGCCTTGAACACCTCCAGGGTGCACCTCTCTGAGTTAAGTTCTAGTAAGGAGCTGTAACACATCTCAAGTGTTTCCAGAAAAACAGAACAGAAACCTGTCTGTCCCTCTGAACACCAGGGAACTGAAGAGCAGCCCCACAGCCAGCCCAGCGAGCTTTGGTGACAACCCAGAGGGACTCAGCAGTGCTTTGGTGACACCTTACTGCCTCCAAGTCCCTTCAGGTGTCCAAACCCACGCTGGGCATTGAAGAGAAGGGAGAATTCCTGGCTGCAGCAATGGATCAGGATTCAATAGGCCAAACACACAGGGAAGACAAGGGAAGTGAACTCGTGGCTGCCTGGGTTATCTGCTTACTCCCTTCCTACAGCCTGTGCAGGTGAATCCTCAGCTCAGCCCCTTCCACCGGTGGGTAAAGTTCCTGTTTGACACTTTGATTGTTGTCTCCAAGCATTTCCTACAGTAATTCCTGGGTTTCCAAGCAACAGACCAGTTTACTTAACAACAGGGAACTCTGTGCTGCAAAAGGACAAGGAATCCACCAGTAGCTGCAGGGCTGAGCTGCAGCTCAGCAGGGAGGTTGTCCAACACTTTATTATCAATCAGGTGAAATTGCTGCCCAATTAGTAAATCAATACTCCCTGCTGAGGTGATCAGCTGTACACAGAAAAGCAGGGAGGCAGGGAAAAGGGAGCTTTCTCCCTCTAACCCGGGGCCACAAAAATCAATGGAGTTGTGCTCTGGAACCTGTGCTCATCAGGGCCAGAAGAAAAGCAGCTGTCAAGGCCTCGTTTAACCATGAGATGGAAGAGCTACAGGGAACAGCACCAGCACCAGCCTGCAGTGACAGCACACCAGGAAACTGCACCAGCTCAGGAGCCCTGATTTCTGCTGTAAAGCTGTAAATTCCCCTCTCTGCCCAACTGGTGACAGTCTCTGGGGCTCTGCCAGTGCAGCAACATAACCACAGGGCACCTTCCCTCACCAATGTCATGAGACAAAGCCCAAGAGAACGGAGCCAAGACCTAAACACTCACCCCCTGAGCATCCTTGGGCAAAGTATTTAATCTCTTTGGCCTCCATGTTCATTCTCCCACCTCCCTGTGTTGTCCCTGTTGATGAGGACTGGTGGGATCTTAATTTAAGGGAGCTGTGTGGTGATACTGTGGCAAAAAGCTTCACAGAAAGGCTGTAAATGTAAAGATGCATTTGCAACACAGACAGAACCCATGTTCCCATCACTGGAAAAACACACGGATTATCAGCATCTCTTGCTGTGATCTCATGTCTAGGTATCATGGTATACTGAGACAAAGGAAGGAATAAAAGAATCTGTTTTAGATGTGCCTGTGCACATCTGTAATTAAGCTGCAACCTCACAAAAGCTGGTACCAAGACCCTCAGCAGTGAGACAATAAGGAAAAAGAGGAACTGTCCCCAGATGACTTTGTTATCTCCTGAAAAGCTGGAAAAGACCAGATCAAAGTTTTCAAGACAAAAACAAAATCTGTTCTCCTCCAAAAAACTGGAATGTTTTTATTCACTGTTTAAATATGAGAGACTTGTGAATCTTGCAAAATACATCACTGAATGATGAAAAGGCAGGAGAGGAACATCTGGAAGAAAAAGTGTCCAGTGAAGGACAGAGTAAAATCCTTTTTTGCTCTGCTTCAGTTCCCTTCCACACCCACTTACAGAGCTATTCCCAGCATGCTGCTCCTCTTCCCCACTCGGGAGCCACAGTGATCTTAGGGATGCTGGTGCTGCCCAGCCCTCCATCTCTGAGGAAATCTGAATGGTTTGGACTGATCTCCTTCTCCTGAGCCCTGTTTGCTGGCTCAGAAGATGCCTCTGCTCATCTCTTCACCTCAGTGGTGTGTGAGCTCCTTCTTGGAGGTGTCTCTCAACCTGGTTGGCACCAGTGCCTGTTCCTTTGTCTTGCTGTGTGAGATGCTGCTGCAATGCAGTGCCCAGGTGCAGTGACCTTTAACCAAGCCCCAGCATCTGCAGCAACCAAAGGCTCTCACATTGCTCCAGCTGAGGACAGAGGAGGATGAAGTTCTGATGCACAGTCCCAGAGCTCATGGTGTGTCTTTGGAGGAGACCCGAGGAGGCCGTTCCATTTATCAGGAAACATTTCAATGTGGATTGCACTATCAATCTGCCTGACAGCATCTCCAACAGCTCCTTGACACTGTGCCAGCAGCAGAGCTGGGTTACCTCTGGGCCAAGGCTGCTGCAACACCTGCTTTTCCTACTTACAGCATTGGATGAACCATCTGCAGCCAACACAACCCTGTTTGGGTTGGTTTTGCTGCTGTTGTTTTTGCAGAGTGGGGGCAAGAAATCCATCAGCAATCCTACACTGCTCTCGACAGGTCAACAGATGGCCCAGGTCCTCTGCTCCCAGCTGATGCAGATGCTTGAGAAGATCGAGGAAAATTATTACCCAGGCAGAATGAGCACCAAGCCTGCTCCAGAACACTCAGGGCAGGGTGGTCTCCACACTGGGATGTGCTGAACAGCAAAGCCCACCTTGCCCTACTGAAGTCAAATGCATTTCAGCCACACTGAAACCCCAGGCTCACTTTCACTGCCATCCCTTGGTCTTCACTCAATAGAAAAAGGACAAAATCAGCACTGGGAGAGTGGGAACCTCCCAGGATTCTTGCTTCTGTCAGGCCCTTTCCCAGCCTAGAGGACAGAATATATTTCAATTAGAGAGAGATGATAATTTTTGGTGCACAGAGGCTTTCCAGGTCTGTGTGCAAGCACTGTTTACTCAATCAGAGATGGAGCAAAGGCTCTGTGCTGCAGCCACAGTGGAACAGGACAGTAATAAAGGGCATTGCTGTAGGCAGGAAACAATTAGATGGATTTTACAACTATAAAACCTTAATGTCATAAGAGGATTTATCTTATAACATCATGATGTGGTAGCCAGGACTCACCTGTGTCCCTGAACTGCCTTAATGAAGAGTGATGGTGATGTTTCCTTTCACAGCAGCCATGTCTCTCACTCTCATTTTTGGTTCCATTTGCCCATGGATTCATGCTCTTACCTGAGCTCCACTTTGGCTTTCTAGAGCAGACTGCCCAAACCAAGTGAAATTCCCAGTGGGCAGAATTCCAAAGCTGCATTTTGACTAATTAAGTGATATCAGGAAAGCTCTAAATGTGCACATAAAAACTGGCAAGCAAAGTGCTTCTAATGATGAGACAATTGCTGTGCAGGGAGGCCCAGCTGCAGCTCTGAGTCACAAACTCTGTATTGGTCTTTTCAAAATTGTCAATGCCAAGATGTTCCAAAGTGAAACCAAAGATGTGAGGTGGGAGAGAAGGTAAAAGGCTGCAAGTGCTGCCACGTGGAGGACACAGGGCTAGAAGGCCTGTTTCCCAGGAGCTGTCTGATTCTACCTGACCATGCTGAAGAATGAATGAACACAGTGACCTTGCAGCCAAAGCCTTCAGGCCATGCTCATCTCCCCACCAGAGCAATGGCATGGTGTTAATGATGTACAGCAGCTCTCAAACACCTCTTTTCCTGATCCTACTTTACTTGAGGGTTGGATTTAAACTCTGAAGCACTTTGTTTTCATATCAGTTTTTGCATATGCTGTAGCAATTCTTGATACTCAGACATAAATTCAACCTTTCTGAGCATTTCTTGCATCAGAGATTCCTGCAGCAGGGAGTTCCACAGAATCAGCTGAACTAAAGAGTCATCATTGTTTGTAATGGCTTGAACTCACAAAAATGCCAAATTAAGCTGCAACTCCTCACTGCAGTGAAAGCTTTTGGGGGCACACACTGGCCTTCCTGATTTCAAAGGGAAAGCAGACCCTCAACTGCCACAGATTCCCATGAAAGCCCACTGATCCAGAATGCAAAAGGCTGAGCAGCACAGGGATGCACGGTGGAATGGCAGTGTGCCTTTGGCATTTGCATTGTGAAGGAGTCAAAAGATGAGTCTATCTGGCCTGTCAGCCACTTCCTCGGCGTGCTGCGACTCCACAGTGAACCAAGGACAGCTAATCCCTCAATGGAAGTGGGATCAGCTTCCTTGCCTCTACCCTGCAGTCAAAGCATGAGCCCAGACACTGACTGAGCTGATGCACTGTAATTCAATATGCAGTATCTGGTTTGTGTGCTCATCTCTCACCTAAACACAGCACTGCAACTTTCAAACAAACATCGCCAGCAATTATTTTTCCGTCTTCAGATGGGGTTTTGCAAGATCCACTACAGCTAAGGGGACAGCTGGTTTGCACAAAGACCTCTGAAAAACACGTGGAAGTGTACAGGGGCGTTGAGGAGAGGGCTGCTCCCACCTTTCAGCACTGAAACATCACACACCTGGCTGCTCCCTCTCGCTGTCTCACCTTCCCGGAGCTGACTCTCCAAGGAGGCACCAAGCACAAAAGGAGACTTCAAAAGAAATGAAAAGTTTTCTTTGTCCTCTTAAGGAAACATTTAATGATGGCCTTTACCCCACTTTCAACCTGGAGTGCCTGCTCTTTATTCTCTGGGCAGGTGCTGAGAGATGAGGCTTTAGTGAGCAGCCTGATTAAAAACCAGTATCGGATGTTGGGAGACAATGTGTAATACGACAACCAACACTCACAGCATCATGTGAGAAATATAATTAAAAAGATTGCTCTGTGACTGTGCTGTTATAATTTCAATTTGCATTTTACAATTACAAACCATTTGTCTTCTAAATGGCAGGCTAAGTTTTGCTTTCTGCTTTGTCAGTGTGAAATCAAAAGCAATTCTCTAAGTTAATAGCATTATCTTGGATTTATGCAAGTGCAGACTGAATTTGAATCGATATTCACTTTCTCTAAACTATCCTATAAATACTAATATACCCTCTCTATTTATTTATTTATTTATTTTAAGCACACACAGAGGAAGCTGATTAGAACCAAGTTTCACAGGCAGGAACATTCGTTGCACATCACAACTTTGGCTATTTTTTTTTTTTTTTGGAGGGTCTTTGCAGATGCTTCCAGATTTGAAACCTGGAGCTTGAGCCGTGACAGAGCTGTGCAAAGTCTGCCCACTTTCCTTGAGCTGCAGCTCTGTGATCCACGTGCAAATGAGCTCTCAAATCACTCTCAGACCGTTTGTTCCAACACCTCCACATCCCCCAACCCCACACGCCCTGCGTGTAAATACCTACTGTATCTTGAGCTTGTCTGTGCTATAATGGGATGAAGACTCGGGGAGGAGGAACCCCCGTCTAAAAGAGGTTTGTAACAAGGGAAAAAGTAGCTCTAACAGAGTAGCAACATCACAGGAACAGAGAGAGGCATTGTTACAGGCCAAGTAATCCTGTGACACGCTACTGTCAGTCATAGCTTGACACCCTGCTGGGCCAGCAAGACATCAAAGCCCACCCCATACCATCTTACATGCTCTTTATCAGCTAATCAGGCTATTCTTCCCGAAATAAAGCTCCCTTAAATCCCCTGCTCACAGGGGCATTCCCATCCTGTTGCCCATCTGCTGAGGAGGGTCAGCTGGAGCAGGAGGCAGAGCAGTGGCCTGTCCCTGGTGGCTGCTGAAAGCAGGACAATGCAGGCTCCAACTTTTTATTTTAAAATCCCTTCCCCTTGCATTTTTTTATTTTCACAAGATGGGTGCATGTGCAAGAGAAGTGCCCAGCCCCTGGAACAATTATGTGGATTAGTGTTTTAATTGCATGACTAAGGTTTGCTAATGGAGTTTGTAGCAACAATTACATGGAAGGAGTCACGATTGGTGCTGAGAAAGAAAAAAGATTTTCTTCCTTTGAATTATTGCAATGATTTCACTGGCAAGGCAGAGGTTTGGA
Source organism: Pycnonotus jocosus (assembly GCA_013400435.1). NCBI lineage: Eukaryota > Metazoa > Chordata > Aves > Passeriformes > Pycnonotidae > Pycnonotus > Pycnonotus jocosus. Next base: position 11,600 of record VWYP01016317.1, read on the forward strand.
TCCTGCCATTGCACCAGGGAAGAGAGCGTGTCCTTAGCATTGTGACCCCAAAACAGGATTATCTGTCCTCAGGGCAGCCAGGATCAGATGCACTGAGAACCTTCAGCTCCCTTGCAAGCACAGAGGAGGGTTCAGGGCTCCTCCAGCAGCTTCTGGGAGTCTCCAACTCCTTACACAGAACAGGAGTGCCCAGAACAGCCCTGAGCACACACTAGAGGGGACAGAGCTGCAACTCTGGGCTTGCTGCAGACTGGTCCCAGGAGATTCCACAGGATTTTGCAGAAATGCTTTTGCCAGAACCACTCACACCTCCAGATTTGCAGAAGGATCATTTCTACCAACAGATCTGCTTTTGATTTACACTTGATTCCTAGAGCAAGCTCAACCACCTTGAGGAGCAAAGCAAAGCACAGCACAGCATGTCACCCCACGTTCCTTGGCTCAGGAACATCAGCCTGACCTACCTTTTTGGTCTTGGTTTGGTTTTCCTCTTTGAGCCTGCAGTTGGAAGAGCAGTCAGGTTCTGGGGGGCGTCTCTCAGTCCAAAACTCTTGGCCACGTGACCCAGGTGGAGAGATTTGATGTGGAAGATGTGCTTGAGCTCCCTGGGATAGGTGGTATAGGCACAAAGGAAAGACTGCAGTGCTGAGGGGAAGGAAAAACACCAGTGAATTCTGTTTGTTCCTGCATTTTTTTATATATATATACACACACTTAAAGATTCAGCTGTTCCAGCTGAAAGGTCTGATCCTTTGGGACACCTTCTGCTCAGCAGCTGGCAGAAAAGGTTGGCATGTTAGCAACCTGTGAAGGTTGCACAGTACTGGTACAATCCCAAAAGGGGAAGGTAGGTGCTGGGGAGGTGTTAGGAACTGAAACAAAGCTCCACTGAATTGCACTGGGTTTGCATCCTGCAAGGCTGCCCCTTTGGCCACAAAACGTGAGTTTGTAGCACATCTCTCAAGAGTCATTGACACTGAGTGGCAGCAGATGAGAGGAGAGTGGGAACAGAGATGCAGGGATGAAGAAAGAGAAGCATGAAGATGGCACAGGAAGGCTCCTCTGATATTAGAGTCCCAGTAGTCCATGCATTTTTCACCAGTTACCAGCTAGTCCCTTATAAATATCTGAGAGCCGGATGGATTTCCTGACTCATCAGCACACTGAGAACAGAGCTCACCTTCTCAAAAGGGAAAAATAATAGAACTGTGTGCAAATTTCCCTTCCCTTCTTTATATTCCTGTAATGCCCTTCCCTCAGGGCTCATTGCTCTAAAGACAATCATCCACTAATATGAGCACTACCTCTGCTCCTCCCCGTGTTAACTACACCCGGGCTGGCCCCTGCTCTGGGAATAGAGGGACTTCCAGGCAGGAAACTCTGCAGCTCAGAAAATGCCTCCCCTCAATCCCCTGCTGCTCCTGTGCTCGCCAAACCTCCTGTGTCCCCCCAGCCCTCACTCCAAACCACCTCCTGCATCTTCCTCTCCCTCTCACTCCCGACAGCAGTGAGCTCTAAACTCTCACCTCTCCTGCCCTTGCCTGTTGAGCCACCGGACCAGCAAGTTTGCCCACAGCTTATGTCTAATCTCTTGGCAGCAGCCGGAGATTGGAGTTTATGAACAGTAATAAAAATGTCATTTTAGCAGATCAGCTCCTGGAAGGACCCAGGGAATCCATCAAAGCTCTGTTTACTGAGCAAAGCGAACTCCTTTTCCCAATCGATGAGAAGAAAAGATTGAGTTTTTTGCACCTTCTTCCCAATTTCACAATGCTGCTCTTTTAGAGGCTTCTGAGCACCGAGAGACCTGTGCTTTTCCAAAAAAGAGAATGCTAAATTCCAAATACTGTCTCAGTGTCTTGTCTGAAGGCCATCCTTCTGAGGGCTTATAAACCAGCTCAAATGCTCTCAAAAACCCTGTTCTGCTGCTTTTTTTTTTTTTTCATAAAGTTATTGGTCAAATTCACCTATGAGAAGGTGTAACTCTTCAAAGGAAACAATAGGAACTTGCTCCTGCTTTGAATTCAGTCCCACTGGAGCTAATACAGCTCTGCCTCACAGCATTTGAAATGGCTGATACTAAAGATCCTGTTATTATGAAGGCTGAGCTCACCTCCTGCAGTCGTGCAGAGAGGAAAAGCTGCTGGTACCAACTCCCCAGGTCAGAGACGGGGAATCAAAGTGTCAAAGGCTCCCCTCTTCCCAAAGTCCTGACAGACATCTGCCAGATCCAGCTTTGAGTCAGAGCACACAAAACCAGGGAGAGCTGCAAGGCACTAACCCAGAGCTGAACTGAGAGCCTGGCTGGACCTGCAGGTCACAATCTCAGCCCAGGAAACTGCCTCAACTCTGAGCAGCTCAGAGCTGAGATGTTCATTACAGCACCCATGAGATGGAAATGAAGACCTTTGTGGATGAGATTCTTTTTAAAATCTTTACTATCAGGTCTTTAGACCTTTCAGTGTTGTCAGAGCCATGTTTTCTGGCTTTTATGTGCAATTAGAGTGGCCAGATACTGAAAGCTTTATTGCTTGGGGTTTTTTTAAGTTGAAATTCTTTTATGATTTTGTGATCAAAGAGACAGAGCTTTAGGAAAACAACTCACAAAGACTGGTAACAGTGCTGGTCAGGCCATAATTCATGTACAGATTTCCTTATCTTGATGCCACAGGAACAAACTGCCTGAGCTGTTGAGAGTTTTTGCAACATCAACACATGTCTGAGGTAACATGTACTGGCTTGGAGTAGGATTTGGACTTGTGCTCATGTAAGACAGAGAATTTAGACAGGTCCTTTGCACCTCTGCATCCTCATTTTTCTCCAGGAAATGTAAGTGTGGAAAATCAAAGGAAGAAAAGAAAAAAACTCCAACGTGTTCTAGGTATGATGAAGGTTAGATGGGCTGGTGTGTTGTTATTTTAAACAGGGGATGAGAGGGTAATGAGATATGAAAGGGAGACAGGTGACATAACCTGTTCACCAGGCTCTCAGCTGGCAGCCAGCTCCCAGCACTGGCCCCAGGGCACAGCCTCAGCATGGCTGGATGAACTGGGAGGCACTTTGCCAGAGCAGGTGGGAGCAGGGGGCAAGGATGCACCAAAACCACCAAGGATTTGAGCCTTGTGCCACAGCCCTGGGCTCCTGGGACTCTGCTGTCCCTCTCCACACACTGAGGATGCTGAGGACAGAAAGGAGGAGGCAAAATGCTCAACTGCTGGCTGTAAAACTGGGAAACGAGGAGGAGGAAAGCAGGGTTTGCTTCCTTACCCTCTCTGTAACTCAGGGCTACACAGGATCAGTCTCCTGAGCTCTTTCTGGCCCCACAGCTCCAAAATGAAGCACCTATCACCATGGAAAGCCTCGGGATGAGCATCCTGCACTTCCCAAAAGGGGCTCCACCCTTGCTAAAGTTCATCCTTCAGGTAGCAGGGCCCGGCCAGACCCCTCCTCCCACCCACCTCACTGCTGATCAGTCAATCAAGTTTGAAGGGCAGCACCTTCCCTGAACCATTTGATTCGAGTGTGAGAAACGCGGGACCCAGAGCCAGAAGGGGAGAGCGGGCAGGGAGCCACTCGCCTTTTGAAAGGCAGGCTGCAGTGCAAACACTGCTTATTAACATTGACTGGGTCAGAAAATGGGGAAAAACAGAAAAAGAGAGAGAAACAAATGCATCTCTGGCACAGTTTCCAGTTGATTGTCTGCCATGAAAGCAAAAGCCAGCTGCCATGTTAATTATTCATGATGCCTGGCTCAGAGGGGAGGAAGAGGGGCTTATGGAAGCCACTCAGCAGTGGAAAATTTGCATATGTAGATAGCAGAGTTGGAAAAAGAGGTGGAGTGCTCCTCTACAAGATAAATGGGATGCACAACATCTCAGCATTTCCTGATGTGTTTTCTGTGCTTCTTTTCTGTGGCTAAAGAAGTTAGTAATGCTGAGGTCAGCAACAAGTGTGTGTGGGTGGGTGTGTGCACAGTGACACTGGGTACAGAGGAAGCACAGAGGTTTTTTAGGTGTGACCAGAGTTATTCACTGGTTGTTCCTGTCACAGGCATTTCAGGTTAGAAGTTTGTATGGGGTACAAGAAATCCCAAGGGAGCAGCAAGAAGCTCATCCATGCAGAATGAAGGATTCTGATCATGTTTTAGTCACGTGCTTTGAGGTTGTGGATTTAAAAGACCAGTGACAAAATTACACTACACATCTGAAAAAGGATGCAAGCTGCTTGTGTAGCAAGTCCAACACTTTCACTGCAGGAGGAAGGTGTTTGAAAACCCCAAGGAACTGAAATCAGCACTGCTGGAGGTGGGGTGAGACTTCAGCTCAAGGATGTGCAGTGGTGGGGGGAGAGCCAAGAGTGAAACAGCAGAATTTCAAATACTTTGCCCTTCAATACAGCTACACATAATCAAAAGCATGCAGAATGGTTGGGGTAAGCAGGCAGTCAAAGGAAATACTCTGGTCTCTCTGCTGTGTCATCACCTAAGAAGGAAGTACAACATTCAGAAAAAAACAGCACCTCTGACCTCCTGAACAATCACTTCTCAAGATTCCAAACAATTTTCATGCTGAACTTTTATCTTGAGAACAGCTCCCCTTCTCCAGTTTCTCCAGACATTGTATAACTCTAAGAGCAATTTCCCCATATGGTTTTGGAGCCCTTGGAAGGTGATTTCAGAAGGTGGGCACATGAGGCACACCTGTCCCACACCTGTATGCAGGTGCACACTGAATGGTAAACAGCAATGATGCAGAACATTAAAATTCATCTCCCCAGGACCCCCCTCAACTGGAAATGCTGCACAACTGAAATAACTTTTACACAAGCTTAGAGAGCAGGACTTGACTCAGAGCAATGAGGTGAAAAAGAAAAGAATCAGGAAGGGAGATGTGGGAAGAGGAGAGTCAGAAAAAGGAGAAAGGCTCCAGTCCTAAATACTGTGAGCAAGAATGGCTTAGTCTCTTTTATAAAGGGTTTGCATTTTGTGGACTTGTCTCAGTAACTCAGAGTCAAGATCCTTTCCTGGTCAGGGTTGCATCCTGTCTTTCAGGCTTCAAGTTGACCCCTGGTGTGAACTTCAGGCACCTGATGGGAATTGCAGTAGGATGTGATGGAGGAAGTCACCCATCCCCTTCCCAGCATAACCCACACAACCCCCTCGCTCCTGTGATTGGGTCAAAGCCGTCTGATGTGAATCCCACTGAAAGCCAAGACTAAATCTCATTTGCACCTAATATGGGAACGCCAGAAATTAACATTTAATATCACCACAAAGCCTTCTGGGCCTGCCTCAGAGCCCAACGGCCCCAAAATGTTTCTTCCAGGCCTTTTTCCCTGATGCTGTGCCCCAGAAGAAAACCTTGGCAGCTCCTGTGGGATAAGAGGAAGGAAAGTCACTGACCTTTCTTTGCCCACCGGACAGTGCCCTCGCTGGAGTGGACGTGATTTTCAAATTTTGTCTGCAGGACTGTGGCCCTTTCCCGGACTTCCTGAGGGTTCTTGCCACAGGATTTCTACCAGGGAGGCGGAAGGATTAGAGGAAAGAGAGAATTTGAGTCAGGAATAATGAAGCAGTTTACAATAGATTTAATAACAGTAAAATCACACAGCAACTACCCAGGGGCCAACAAAGGTAATCCTCTCAATATTACTAGAGGAAAAAAAAAGAAAAAAATCCAGATAAAGATGTTAAAGTCAGAGCAGCCAGTGAGCGCCGTGTGGTGGGGAGAACAAAACAGTTTTAATTTTGTGTTTTCTAACATCTATCACGTATCTTTTTCCCTTGTTTTTCTTTTCCCTCCTTTTTTTTTTTTTTTTTTTTTTTTTTTTCTCAGTACAAAAAGGTTGGTCC
>VWYP01016317.1:17468-78094 GCA_013400435.1 Pycnonotus jocosus
TGCTTCCAGGTACAACAGGCTGGATCCCACTGCTTGTTTCCATTGGAATTATTTGGAATAACTACCCCCAGACCATACACTAACAGTTTCAGAGTGATGTTGCAAGTTCCCCTGTGCCCTTCCCCAAAACACCCAGGGCAGGAGATCATGAGATCCACAATGAACCCCAAGCTCCAAAGAAGAGACCAAATTCAGCATCTGTGAACAAAGGCAACCAAATGAACTTCTTATGAATTCCAGCATGGATTTCTACATGAAGTTTCCTCACTGTCAACACATCATCTTTGACTGCAACTGCCATCACTTGGCTCCTCTAGAGCAGGACAAGCCCCTCACACCAAAGGCATGGCAGAATAAACTTCCTCAGGCCAGAAAGGCAATTTTGCACATGTTCCAGCTTTCCTGGGATCAGACTGCAGGATGCAGCTCAGGAAATGGAAAACAAGCATTCTTGGGAGCAAGCTGTTACTGGGAGGAGAAGAGAGGCTCTCTCCCTCTTGGAGGGGTCCAGGCAGAGAAAGGAAATGTGGACCAAAAAACAAGTGAAATTTTGGATGGAAAGCTGACAGCAAAGTGCAAAGCCAAGCATCCATGGATGTGCACCTCTCCCAGAAAAGGGCCACAGTTCTCCAGTGTGCCTCAGACAGGAACCAGCATCCAAGTGTGAGAGTGCCAGATCCGAGGCAGCAACTTGATGCTAGTCAGAGCCCTCATTCGAGCAGGGCTGACTGAATACAAACATGCAGCTCCTGGGATTCTGGGGGAGGCCTGTGCCAAGGCAGCAATCCTGTTGTTCTTTGGCAGATCTGCATGCTAATGCTGCAAACCCCTCTTTCCCCTGCACTGCTGCCACATCCCACTGACACCACAAACAAACCCCAGGGACCGTGGGGGCTGCCAGCACCTGACACAAAATGCTCTCCTGTCCCAAATGTGCCCCTCTGTACCCAACAGCAAACGTGCCCAGAGACAGAACTCAAATGTAGTTTAAATGCCCTGCACTGTGGCCTCTCTGAAACTCAGGATCCCACAGCTTCCAGTCACTGGGTAATTCCTCAACAAAAAACCACCTGGGGCTGGAGCTCCTGCTCACTCACTGCCTGGACTGGCTGTCCACCTGCACCTCCAAAGGCAGCCTGGCTATTCTAACACATGAACTCGCCCAGATTTCTGGTCTCTGCTGTCTCCCAGTCCCCTCGAGAAAGGCTCATGACCCACTCCACAGAATCACAGCAGCATTTAGGTCAGAAAAGACCTCCAAGATCACAGAGTCTAAACTTGGACGGATCATCACTTTGTCAACCAAACCATGGACTGAGTGCCATGTTCCAGTTTTTCCTGACCACTTCCAGAGACGGTGACTCCACCACCTTCCTGGGCAGCCCATTCCAATGCTTGACCACCTTTGCAGTGAAGAAACTCTTCTTGATGTTCCACCTGAACCTTTCCTAGCACACCTTGAGGCTGTGTCCTCTCCTCCTGCCCTTGTTCCCTGTGAGCAGATCCTGACCCCCACCTGGCTGCACCCTCCTGTCTTCCCTGAATCTCCTTTTCTCCAGGTTCAACCACCACAATTTCCTCAGCTGCTCCTCACAGAATTTACTCTCTGGAACCTTCTTTAGCTTTGCTGCCCTTCTCTGGACACTCTTTTCACAGGTGCCTTTGACTTCAGGCGTGCCCTGAAGCTGTCCCCAGCCCAGGGGCCTCTGCAGAGGTTCAGTGACCCCCAAGTGGAGCTGAAGAAGGCCACTCCTTGTTGTCACTACCAAGTTTCCACCGACGTGAAACACAAAACTTTCTGGCCCCGCCTGCTCCTCCCGGCCCCCAGCACTTTCCTTTTGTTAAGCCTCCTGGCAGCACCAAGTGTCACCTTCCCAGCGCTTTTTAATATGAATGTGAAATTAGTGAGGTTTGCCCTTTCCCCTGGCGGACAGAATCCTCTGTTATTAAAAAGTAAAGCACTTTAATAATGAAAACTTTTTCTCTTTTTCCTGTGTTTTAACTGTTTAAAATTAATGAGAAGGGCATAACGGTTGTCAAAGCGATATTGAAAGCTGGGTAGCCAGGACCGAATAAGCACGAAAATCCCTCCAGAGTGTTAAATAAACAGTGCTTCAGCCCCCTCTGAATCCCTGTGTTGGTTATTGTATACATTCTGTAACAGCACTCAGAATAGATCTGAGCACCGGGGAGGCAGAAAGGTTTCAGAATTCCAATAAAGGCCTCAAATTAAAGACAGCCTGGTGCGAATTCCAGGAGAAAATTAAAGAGACCTCAAGCTTAAGTGACAGGTGACTTGCTTCTGTGTCACAACTGTCAGGGGATTTAGTGATAATATGGCAATATATTACAAAGGACTTTTCTTATTCCCCCCTTTAGGTTTCAAAATGCGGCGTCTCTTCTTCCCGGTGCTGGGGGAAAATAATAAAAAAAAAAAAAGTAAGACAAAGATGAGGGATAAAAAACTAGGTGCATAATTTTCAAAGTGTGAGGTCAGTGCAAGAGATATAAATAAAAAAAAAGCAAATGGCAGGAAACATAATGTCCTCGGAAAACAGCTTCTCCCCTCCTATTTCCACCTTGTCTTTTATCCCCTTCAGACCCTTGGGACAGATCTCATTTTAAAATTGCACCCTAATGGGCATGAAAAAAACCCCTGTGTTTGATTCCTGTCTTCCAGGGAGGTTCATCTAAAAAAACAACAAAAAAATTCCCCACCCCAATAATAAAAAATGTTCTAAATTTAAAACTGACTCAGAGGCAAACTGTGAAAATAAAATCTGCCCATGATTGAGTGTCTGGACAGATCAAATAAATCAGTGCTTCTGGAAGGGCATGGAAGCCATTCCATGTGCTTTACTCACACAGGCAAGCTTTAATCCTGGTTTGGATGAGCAGGACAATTAATTTGAGACCCCAAAGATAAAAGCCTACCCCAGGGGTTTGCTTGATCTGCTCCCCATCTAAATTTGTTCCCTCTGTTAAATAAGCAGCAGTGTTGCCATCATGGAGAAACAGTGGGAGAGGAGAACTTTTTCTGCCTTGTGATTTCTTAAAAGCCTGTTCTGGCAGATCCCAAACCACTGGCATAATGACTTTGTGGACAATAACAATATTTATAAGCTAAAAGAAGAAATGCAAGAGAAAAAAAGTCAGGGTGCAACGTTATTTAAGACATCAGGGGAACTCTCAAAAATGCCAACTCAACCAGGAAAAGATACATGGATTTCTGTCAGAAGAAGGAAACTTCCAGTGATAAAGATGGCAGGTTTTAGGTTTGAGATGTTGGGATAAGTACTGAAAACTTCTGATTTCATTAAGAGAACACGATAATGAAAAAAAAAAAAATTGAAACACAGTAAGACTAGACTGAGGTAGAAAAGTTCATTCTTAAAACACAGAAAAAAAAAAAAAAAGAGATGGGGAAAACCCACCAAAAAGCCTGTCTGTAACATCTCCTGCTTCCATTATACTTCAAAACAAAATGAAGGATTTTGTTTTAATAACAACTTTTTACTAACCTCCACATACCTTCTCTAGAACTCACCAAGTCCCCCTTGCCCCCCTCCATAAAAGTTGAAAGATCAAATTTATTCTCTTTGTAGCCAGGTGAACATTCACACGCCCAGACATAGCCACATATATATTTCATACAGCTAAATATAAAATATACATTTTACAGGCACTTCAGCTTGCTCCCTGGCTGCACACAGAAGCCCCCAAAAAAATACATGTTCCAACGTGGTACTTATAATGGACTTGAGTTGAGGCAATGAGAACTGAAGAGCATCATAATGAGGGTGCTGTGTGCAGGGCTATAATATATACATGGCTCAGAGCATGCAGAGCTGAGAGCAGAGCTGAACCTCCCTCCAATGGCAACACCAGATCAGGTTCAGCTCCTCCTGACACCTCCTCAATCCCTCCCTGTCCCACTGCACTCTCAGATTATTATACGGCCCATGTGGCGAATTTAGGGATTTTAATAGAGATTAACCCTCCTGAAAACTTGGGAAATGCCCCTGAGGCTTCTGAGCTGACCACTCAGAGCCTCCATGGCAATATGAAACATGGAGCTAAAAAACCACAACTATAAAGCATGGAATAACAAAACACAACAAGTTCTTGATTGCATTAATGTATTTTTTAACTAATTCCTGAAGGAGTCTGTTTCATATTGACAGAACTCCTCTAATTCCATCCCCATTAAATGATGCAGAATTTTTCACATGAAGAGAAATTCTATTCTTAAATCCCAATTCTTTCAGATTAAATCACATAAAAACTGGTTCTTCTGTATTTCTAAGTTCCTGCAAGAGATTAAAACCATCCCACAACCACAATGGATGGATCTCAGCTCCAGTGAAGTCAACAGCAAAATCCCACTTGCTTTGATGTCAGAGGGAAAAGAGGAATTTAATCCCACCTTTGAAAGCAAAAGGAACCAAGTCCTTCTGTGCAAGTTCCTGCATGGCAGGGCCTGCCCAGCAGCACTGTCCAAACCAGCTACTGCTCCTTTCAAAGAAGGGCTGGGTTTTGAGATTTTTGGAAGACAAGGAAGACAGCCAAAATATGTGTATTTTAAAAAAATCTGTGCTTAAATGTGTAGAGCATTTGACAATTTGGAAGCATGGCAGAAATACCAAACTGATCAGTTTTGGTAGCAGACAGGCTTGGTAAGGTTTTTGTTGCTAAAAAGGCATTTTCCCCTGCCACCTTTCAAAACTTAAGATTGTAATTTCCTGGAACAAAACGTGTTCTCTTTTTTGCCTACTTCCCACAAAATAATATTTGTTCCCACATGTGGAACAGTGAACAGCCCCACGTCAGTAACAAATTTAAAGTACAATCTCTGCATAAATTGTTGAAAAAGTCTTCAAAGGAAATCTGAAGTTACTCCCCCTATAAGCACATCATTTGGGACAAAAGGAAAGTATTTATACATAGAACTATTTAAAATAATTCCTGCACTGACAAAGCACAACTGAACTTTGTCTCCTGGTGATATCCTAGGCACGATCCAGACATTTAAAACACAGGCATTCCAGGCTGATTTCAGTCAAAAACAGTGGTGGGAGAGAGCTTTAAATAGAGCTGCATCTCAGCTGGGCTCAGATCTGGCTGTGTGTGAGGTGCAGGAACACTGAACATCTTTCACAGGCCGTGTTTACCAGGAACACCACGGCTCCCACCAGCCAGCGCCGGGAACAAGGCGCCTCAGACACGGGGTAACAAAAGCATGGGCAGGCAAAACAGCAACAAGAGGGAAGAAAAGAGTGTGTGCTGCATCATGCTTGACACATTCTTGACTTCCATTCAAAATGCAGGTTCTTGCAGGATTTAATTTGCCAGAGCGCAGCAACGCCCGAGACATCAATTGCAAATGAGTGAATTCTGTGAATTAGCAACGTGAAGGCAGACCCAAAGCTTGGCCAAGTCAATAAAAAGGTGCCTGTCAACCCAGGGAGCTTTGTTTTAGGCTCCAAGTAAATACAGATGATAAAAACCTCAATGTAACACATCACCAAATGCATTTTCCTCGTTTCTTCAGAGAAGTTTAGAGCCATTTGTCATCTCCAACAGGATTTTAGTGCAGAAAACACAGGAAAAACAAAACCACAGAGCTTTTACATCCAGAAACCTTCCCTGTCTGTTACAAAGATATTTGCTGAAGAGTTAGCAAGCAACTGCTTTCTGGGAACAAGAAAAGAGTGAAGAATTGTGCTATAAGGTAGTTCTATAATTATTTACACTGTCTGACATCACGGATGTAAAGACAGATGCTAAGGCAGGAACACTTGTGATGTTGAACTGAAGTGAAAACTGGAGCAATTCCAAAGCAGCAGAATAACTCACCTTGCTTCCTGGTCTGTGCAACTTGAAGCGATCATCTTTCATCAGGCTGGCTAACACCTTCTCCATCTTCAGCTCTGAAACACTGAAGCAACAAAAACAAAAAAATTACTGTTTCTCCTACTCTGAAACATAGCGTGGAATGAGCCACAGACTGGTAATGGAGAGCAAAACAACTGAGAATCACAGTTCAATTTGAGAATTTATTCCTGAAATACATGAGGTCTTAGCCCAGACACTCCCTCATCACCCCTGAAAGTGGAACTACTACAGGTAAAATCCAAACCCCTGCTTTCAGTGGCACAGAGACACAGTTTCATCCACAATTTTGTCACTGTTTTAAGTCACCAACACACATACTCCAATTCTAGCAGAGGGTGACTAGGGTGGACTTCCCATTCACTGGAAGTCTCCTTTGCTCTCAGCCAAGAGGAACTGATTAAAGAAATAAATGGGATTACACTTCCGTTATTTTCATGATTTTTCTTTCCTTGCACAGAGAAGCATCAGGACAATTGGGAAGCACCTGGTTACTCTTTTCACCAAAAGAAACTCAAGACAGAGCTGAAGCAGCTCCTAACATTAATGCTTCTTGGAAATTTGTTTTGTAACTATAAAGAATAAGATCTACAACCTCCACCTTGAACCCAGGGGTTGTCCAAAATTTCTTTTTTCACTCAATGTCATGGGCAGGGAGCAGAAGGTTGGTTGTGCAACTGTGAGAAAGATTGACTGAGGCACCCACAGGCTGGAAACATCTGCTCCTCTTTGCTACTCCTGCTACATCTTGTCTCCTCCAGTTCAGCTTTCAGAGCCTCTGGGATGAGACACAGTGCTCAACCCTCACTCAAAGGATGAGACTTTCATGTTTGCACACATTTGTTTCCACCCGTGTTAGGGACCACGTTCATAAAACCAAAGATCTAAAACTGAAGGTGTGCAAAGACACAGCTCCTTCCTCTCAGAGTGACTCAAGCTCAGAGGGTAACAACAAAGCCCCGAGGAACTTTTCCTATCAGCCAATTCTCCTGCAGTTTCCTTCCCTCTGGTCACATCACTCTTTCTTTCCCACAAGATCCTATGTGATTCCAACTCCTTGCTACCTCGCTCAGGCCAAAGCTCAGAGGCACTTCCCAATGGACAAACTCACCCTCCAGTTCATTTATAGCCTCAAAAGCCACCTCTGACACCAGACACACAGTGTGATTTCCTTCCCTGCTCTGAGAACTCACCTCCCCTCTTCAACTGAAGTGCAAAGCCAAAGCCCAGCCCATTAGAGACTCCACAGCATTTTTTTTTTTTTAAATACAGGAGACTCAGTCAGCTGTCCTAGCCAGGCTTCACACTGGGCATTTATTTTCATTCTGTCGACTCACATTCCTCCTGTAGGCTCAACCAGATGATTTATTCTCCAGTTCTGCTTTCAAGACACTGCTGGGTCCTGCTATGGCCCAGATATGGAAATGCTTACAAACCTGTTTCATTTCCCAGTGAGCAGTCCTGCTTAAAGGTGCATTTACAGGAGATTGGAAATTCTTTGTCCTCTTTAACGCTGTCTTAAGGGGCACACACCCCCCAGGTGACAGCACAGGAACAGCTGTGCAGCTCCAGGCCATTAATATTACAGCTGCATCCAAACTGGGTCCCATTTCCAAGGGAATTACTCAGATCATAAAAGCTGGTATCTGTGGGCCCAAATTTTCTGTAATGGGCAAGGGTCATGTCTAGAAAAGAAACCAATCTAAGGAAGAGAGAAATCTTTGGGGTCCAACAGTTCTCAGATTCCTCAGTCTTGGATGGTCAGAAAGCTGCCTGTGGTTTCTGAAAGGAAGCATCACTGGTATTCTTCAATTTGTAAAGTACAGAAAGGAATTTTACACCAACAAGAAAATCTTCTTTTCACTCCAAGCTCTCTAACATCTGGCTAGCAGGAATGGATGGATCTCTGCCACAGTGTGTCACAGGATATCGTGACCCTCACCTGCTCCCCATCCTTTCCAGTTAAAGCAACAAACACCTTCACTTTTGCAATCTGCCTTTTCAACCTCAGCCAACTCAGCATGCCAGCATAAGGAAATGAGAAGGTGCAGAGGAAGAGCCATCCAGCCTGGAAGGGATGGGCCAGAGTGGCCATGAGACACCCTACAAGGGAGAGCACCACCTCCATGTGCAGCTGGGCCACCCTATGCACAGATTCCTTCCCAGAGGATGCAGAGAAAGGCGGGGGAGCAATGGGGGAGAAAGGGAAATGGAGCATAAAATGACAACTGGGGGTTTCTCTGTTTGGTTTTGAAAAGTATAACAGCAAATTAAAACATAAATGGCAACCACTTAAGCAAGAGGAAAGCAGACCTCCCCCTTCCCCCTGCAAAGGTTGCTTTGACAGGGCTATGAATGAAAATGTCAAACCTTTGACATTGATTTGTCGGAGTTGTCACCCCCTCTCGGGTCCTCCCCTCGCCTGGCGTGTTGCCAGCAACAGATCCCTGAACTGGGTTCACAGCGGGGAGCAGGAGAGGGAGCTGGGAGGGGGGAACAGCACAACCCCAGAGCAGGGAGGGAAATGACTCGTGCCTTCACGGTGATGCCTCTTCCTTTATAAATTAGTTAGGCCTCTGTTAGCAGATAAAGAAATTATCTGATAGCTGTCGAGGCAGGCGCTGCGAGATTGCAGCTGAAGGGACTAGAAGAGACATAAAGGAAAAAAAAAAAGTGAACCTCGCATTTCTTCTGCTTGTTGCCTCCTCCCTTTGAAGGGAAATCTGTTAGTTGTGCTTGGAGCTGAGACAGAACATTTTGGAGTCTAAACTTTAAAAAAAAAAAANAAAAAAAAAAAAAAAAAAAAAAAGGGAAAGAGGGAATGTAGAGAAAACATGAGTGTGCACGTGCCTGCACATCCACATTTACAGCTGGGCAGAGCAGCCACAACTTCCAGCCACACAAAGCCCAAACAGAAAGTTGCAGAGAGAGGAGGCAGCTTTGCTGAGCCCCAACGGGAATTACTGATCTCAGCAGAGCCAAAGTGAGATCGTTTTGGCAAAGGCTAATGCTGCTTTTCCACACTGGAAGCCAAGGAGAGGCTTCAGGTACCGGTGAAAATTAATTGCGAGCGATTTCCAATTTCAAAGGCAGTCATCTCTAATTCCGAAGTGGATTTTCATCCAGGAACAAAGCCACGTCTGCTCTCATTACTTCCGACTCTCAACATTCCTGGACTTACTCCCATGCATGCTGGGGTGGGTGGAGGGCTTTAGGAAAAAAAACTCTGGGTCAGATCCTCATCCCCTGTAAACCAGCAGAGCACTGCTCATTTACACCAGCTGAAGGCTGCGGGGACACATCTCATGCTTTGTCTTCTTCAAAATACATATTTTATGAAGTATTTACATTTCAATAAACCCAGCGGGAATTTCATTTAAAAAAAAGGAAAAAAAAAAAACAAACCCACCCCAACAAATTAAAATAAAAGATTCACAACACACACTCATCCTCGACAAAAAAATCGAGAGATTTAAAAATTAAGCTAAGAATGGGAGGAAAAAAAAAAAAAAGCAAACTCCAGTAACTTGTGCAGACCAAGTCAAAAGCTACAAAGACTCAGGGTAAAGGCACAGAAATGAGCAGTGCTTAAGAGGCTGGGTGACAGTCCAACACATGCTGTCTTTCGCCCTCGCACTGAATTAAATTGTCAGGATTATCACCATAATGCTCTGTTTATGAAGGGTAACGGCAATTTGTGCTGATGGCACTTGCTGCCTTGAGCTTCAAGCTGCCTTCCTGCATCTTCTCAGTAATTCATCAGCTCCCTGCTCTGTCCTGGTGCCCCTTCTCCTCATCCATGTGGGAAGAGCAGAGAGGCTGGATTGCCCCCGTGCCCATCAGGCATTTGCTGCCTTCCCTGCGAGGATGGGGGTCAAGGAAGGCAAATTACACTCCTTTCTGGCAAGTCCTTCATCTGCAGAACATAAAACAAACAAACAAAACAAGAAAAGGCAATCCCTGGAGTTGTCTGGCTCTGAAAAGCGAAGGAAAAATAAATTCACATGAGCCTCCCCCTCACATAAATTCAGAGTCTTCAAGATTCCTGAAGACCATGGCCAGCTCAACAACAGGTCTCCTTAGCAGATGTAATTACCAGCCTGAGTGACACTTCCCTAAACTTGTTAAAAAACAACAACACTGGATAAAAGCATTAACATTTAAAATAAAAAGAAAGGAAATTTCCCTCTCCTTCCTCTAACACTACCAAAATATTATAAAATGGAAAAAATAGAACTTTCTACTTGGAGTTAAAAATTCACAATTATGTGGGATTTCACCTTTAAATGTCAGTGCTGTTTGTTACATGAAAAAAAACCCTGTCAGCTTAGCCTTCCATGTCTTGCTGGTGTCTGCTTAATAGATAGTTACCTGGGATGATGGATGGCTCTTTGTTAGACCACTAAATGGCTCACAGCCTAGAATAAGCCTGTATTTACTGCCAACATTTGTTTGTTTCAAGGATGCGAAACCAAATTCGATTCCAAGCATCTCCACCCGACAGAAACACAAGAAATAAAAGGGAACTAATTTGTGCATGAGTTTACAGGGCTCCATCAACACTGCTACAACACTGAAGGGACTCTGCTGATGTTCTCAAATGCTGAGAGACAGCAGAGCAGGGAGTAAGGGGAGGCACAAACACCCAGCTGGCTGCTGAGGAGGCTGGGGATCCTGCCTAGAGATGCTGAGCAGCCAGTTTGAGTGTTCTCCACAAAAGGACCATTGTGTAAGCAGAGCTGGACTAAAATCTCATCATGTGGCAGCCATCAGGCACCTGACTGCACACTGGGCTGGTCCTTACCCAGCCTGGCTTGCTCACCTTGTTGCTACCCCTAAGTCCAAGCCAGAGCCAGGTAAGAGGAGCCTTCCCAGGCCTGGAAGCACACCCCACTTCGGGTCTGCAGAGTCCATTCTCCCTTTTTGCCTTCCAGCACCACACTGGGCTCTCACCACTTGCCAAAGCCTCTCCTAGTCCTATCACAAGCCACTTAAACAACACATCTTGCTCAACTAACTGCAGATATGACCCATAGCTCCCCAGCAATTTCTCCCCTGGATCTCTCCCAAAGGGCCAGCACAGTCTCTGACAATATGGTGCCATGCAGGCAGAGGGCCAGGCAGCATCTGACAGGCTCCTTTGACTTGTGATCTGCACATAGTCACGATCTGAACCCAGGGCCAGAGAGAAAACAATGCAGTGCACAGGATCTCTATCATCTCCTCCCTGCCCTAACCACACACACTCACTCACGCACAACCTGTCAGGCTGATGATTTTCACACACTTCCCTCCTCTCCTTTCGCTAGTCTGGGGCCAGGCCCGGATCAGGAGAATTAATAAATTCTTATTAAAACCTGCACGAGACACGGTCCCGCTGCAAGTGCCACGGAAGGTTAATTAGCAAGGATGAGCTGAAACTTTTGCTCGCGTTTCTGACTCACTTAATCTTGTGAGAAGCCAGCAAGCTGACATATCCTGCCTCCGAAGGCGCCAGCACGAGCAGGCTGCTCCCGCGGCAGCCGATGCGCGCCGTCCTCCCGATCCGGTGGATGTACTCCGCGGGTGAAGCCGGAGCGTTGTACTTCAGGAAGGGGGAAAAGAGCAATTAACGGGATGTTAATTATAAACCAGACACCCGGCCCGCGCTCGCCTGGAACAAAAGGCACACCCCACAGGCTGCAGCTCCCGAGGAATTGGGCTGTTTGTAACACGCCTCATCCCCGGAGCCATCACTCAGCCCCTCGGTCGTGGCAGTTTTTTTGACATGTGGATGTGACACGTTGGCCAACTTTCAGATAATAGGATGGTTTCCCCATCACAGTGTGTCTCTCTGCCTTTTACATTTTATTTCTATATAGAAACCTGTTCACTTCCCCTAAAAAAAAAATCTAATCTAATCAAATTTCACACCAAAGAATGCCCAGGACTGCCCACATGGAGAAGAGAGCTGCCTGCTCTGCATTTGGGAGAAAAAACACAAAACAAAAAAACAACTGATGCCAATTTTGAGTTGGGCTAAATTGCTTTGTTTGAATTAAAGCAAATCATAGCTGGATACAGGGTAGAATAAATCTAAGAGAGAGAAGGGAGTGCTTTCAGCAGTCTATGATACAGCCAGCACCTCTCTTCTCCTGTCCAACTACCAGGCACCATGAAAATGTTCCTTAAAGACCCTCCAAATATAGCAGTGCCTCTCATTTACTTCACTGGGAATCAAAACTGCCCAGCCATTTGCAAGATCTGATAAAGGGTGACACATTTCCCTCCCTTTAACCTCCCCCTATTCTTTCCCCCCCTTCCCTCTCTTTCCTGGAAAAAATGAACAAGCACAGAGATACTGCTCAGAAATGAGCCCTCAGCAGTTTAACTGGAAAAAACCCAACAACCAAAGCCCACTCTAGTGTTTATACCTGTGCCCTCTGGCAAAGTTTCTACTGGCTAGAGGTGTGAGTAAGATGCTGTGAGCAATCTAATTGCTCCCTGCAGGTCCTTGCTCTTGGACACAGCTCTCAGGACAGCTGAGATTTCGCCTTCTGGACACACAGAAGTCTCCCAGGGCTTTAGGTAATTTGCACTGCGTTCTAACACTGGCAACTATATCTTTGGTTAAATTATATTAATATACAGATCTGGGAATTAAAGACTTCACTTCCACAGCCTTCTCTGACTAGCTGGCTGCTACAAAATCATTCTTTTTTAAAAAACTACAAAAATCAAATCAAATTTGTTACCTGAAGGGATGAGGTAGAAATTAAAAAGCTTTGTTGAGGCTCTGTGCCCTGTTCCTTTTACCCAGGTGTTGCTTGATACATGTGAATCTCTGGATCAGTTTTTCCTCTATTCAACTAACCTTTTTTTAATTATAAATCTTTTATAGAAATGAAATCTGTCTCATGCTCTCAGCCTCCTCTTTGAAACGACAGGCTGCTATTTTTAAGGTTCAATCCACCTTCCTTTGTTTCTGTTTTTTTTTTCCCTAGGACTGTATTTCTGTCAACAGCAATGCAGCAGTGTGGGGTTTTGTTGGGCTTGTTTTTTTCAGGGAAAATCTGAACCATGCAGTTCTACTGGAAGCTGGATGCCTGCAACTACTGAGCCCCAACCCAGCCAAGCCTCACTCAAAACACTCAGGTCACTGCACTGACACTACTGGGCTACTCAATGTTTAACATTAGGAATGCACCTTAACTCCTCATGGAACTGCCTCCCCAGCAAGCTCAGGAAAACAGGAACAGAACTGCAAGAGATGGCCAAGACTTCATAAAATTTGGCTTCTTGGGTGGGGAAATGGAGGGTGTTTCATCTCCAGCCAGGAGAAAGTCTGGTAACACCAGAATTATTAGAGAAAAACAGACCAAGGCTATTGTAGCAATGCTTTATCCTGGCAAAACCCAGTCCTGGAGTCAGGAACTTGTAGGTCTCCCACACCAAGACCAGCAAACTGCAGGAAGGTTCTGGACTGAGAAGAGATTTCATCTGAGCAAGGCTGCACTAAACAGACATAGACACACAGAGCAAACCCACCTGTACGATCCAGGTCACCTGAGGCAAATCTAGTCCTCGTGCTGCTACATCCTTTATTAAGAAGAAGGAAATCACTTCAGTAAAAATCCTTTGGAGGTATCAGCAGAGTGAGGAGTCTTCTGGGATGGCAACTATGTCTGAAAGCAACTGGCTATGTAAGTAGGAATTTTCTGTGTCTAATTTGGGGAGAGATGGTCAGAAGGTCAGAAATAACATAAGAGGGTTTGAGATGCAAGAATTGTTAGCAGATTAATGTGACAAAAAATGATCCACTACCATGACACAAAGCCTGGAGGATACAAACACTACTTCAGGATGGTGGTGTTGAATCACAGCATTTTGCTACAGCCCCTTTGCATTATACCTGAGAGAATCCACTGTGTAAATGGTAGTGGTACCTCTGGTTCTTCAGTTTGTTTCACAGATGAAAAGAGACCTGCTCATGGGCACCTACTACCCAAATACTGAGAGGTAGAATTAAATCTCTGAAAGGCAGCACTAGTTCTGAGCACATCTTTCTCCATAGCAAATCTAAGCACTAAAACCAGGCTGCTTATGATGAAAAGTGAAAAAAAAAAAAAACAAAAAACCGCCAATAGTCAAGAATCCCTGGCCAAGGTGGAATGTCCAAAGATACACTGACCTCTACCTACAAATAATTAGTTATTTCCTAGGTGATGGTCTGAAGTTGAGGAGCAGATGACTTACAGGTCATCTGGCACTAAAATAAAAGGCCAATAAACAATTTAGCAGAATCTGCAGGAAGCTGGAGCACAGCTTGAGGAGAGGGGACTTCAGCTATGCCTTAGATTTGCACCAGTCTGGCTTTGATTTGGAGAAACAAAACGCAGCCACAAAGAAAAGAGTCTGAAGCTGCTGTCAAGGTGTTATTTGATGTGCCAGCTGGTGAGAAAACCCATCAACTTGGAGAAGGATTTGAATGAGACCCTTTAGTTATCCACAGCCAGCACAGATCCAAAAACATACCCCTTCTGAGAAAAAGAGAGTTTAAATACTACCCAAAACAGAGTGCAAACACACTTCAATCTCCCTTCTTGATTTTCTGTTCATTAGTAATGTCCTCACATACTCCTTGGATTTCACATTCACCAGGCGCAATAGCAGAGCAGGTGTGCAGATTTAACTCTGTTAGGAAATGTTTTGCAACACATGTATCTTTTAGCTAGTTGCAAACTAGAATATATTAAGGACATAAGCAGGAGCTTAATGTACTAAAAATGTGTCAGCCACCCACTGAAGTGTTTTCATGCAACTCCCACACACGTTAAAAGAATGGGAAGCTGATGTTTTGGCAGCAAAGGCCTTCCCATAAACACTAACCAGGCTGTTCTGTGGCTCCAACTGCAGTAAAAGAGGAGACACTTTCCACAGCGCCCACTCCGAAATAACGCACACTCGCGCTCCAACACGCTCATTAAGGAGTGACTCGTTCCCAGAGTCAGAATGAACAGATGTACAAAAAGCCATTTAAAGGAGGTTGGAGAAAATAAATCAAGGGGAGTCGGGAAGCGTGTACAGCAGTTACCAGGATAACAAGACTATAAACTCTCCAGCACGATCAGACGGGAGCGCTGACGGCTGATTCCGAGCTGGCTGGCTCTGTTCTTCCACGCTGACGAGGCTTTGGTCTTTTCCCTTACTGAGCTCTTCCTCACACCCAGGAGCTGAGGAAAGGCTGTGTGACAGAGGGCTCTGACCTTGGGACTGGGCAGTTTCCCCAAAATAAACCAACTACCAAGACAGCCCTGTGGTCTGGAGCACCTCTAACATGAGAAGGAGTGGACAGCATGGGCAGGAGCCATCCCTCTCATCCATCCAGATTCTTTCCCTACTCTTCCAAGATAATTTTCTCAACATCTCAGCTTGGAAAATCACTGCCAAAAGCAGCATTTTCACGTCTATTTGCTCAAGCTGAAAAGGTTCACCAAAAGACTCATAAACAGCCAGGGAGAACATACTGGGAGGAGGCTTTCTCCCATCACCAGCCTTGCATTCACAATTGCTTTCACAGTGCCACCAACTCCCCTCGGTCCTTACTGACACACAGCAGCAGCTACTCTCCTGGGGCTTCCCTTGGCTCCCTTTCACAAGTCTCTTGGGATTTACTGGTAATTGGAGTGTTTTGCAAACTCTCAAAGATTCCTCAGTATCAGTCCACCTGTGTCTCCTCGAGCTCCTTTTCCTCAAAGACCCTGGTAGAGAGCAGTAAGGCAGGACTAACGCAAAAAGTTTGAGTTGCTTTGCTTTCCTCTGCTGGGAGAGCCCACGAGTTTCAGCTTCTCAGAATTTCAGAAAAATATTTGTGGGTCACCTTTCCAGGAGAAAGAACACAGCTCAAACAACAGCCATCCAGTTTTACATTTATTCCACACACAGAAGCACTAACCTGCTGCCAGTACTGTTTCAAGAAGCCCAAGAGATTTTCAACGTACCACTCTCCCCTCTTTTCCATTGCCTCAGATGGCACTGCCCCTTCCATGTGTGACCTCACACCACCATTCCTTAATTACAGGGAAATCAAGAATATGACACCTCAGCAGGTCACTGCTGCCTCCTTTCCATGGGCAATGGAAGGGCCAATTCTTCAGTGACCATCTCATGGGAACAGAAAAAAAAAATTACCTACACCAGTGCAATTTTAAAGAAAGCTCAGATGCCAAGCAAACACAATAACCTGAAGCTTTAACCACATTCCTGCTCTGATCCCAACTGCAAGGCACACAAGGGCACAGGATCAAGGAACAATCCACCTGAGGGATGCCAGAAAGGCTGAAATTTCTGCTGTGAACAATTCATGTCACCAGCCTGTGCTTGTGGTTGGGGGTACAGAGGTGGGTCCAAGAGAATGGGGTACAAAGAATGGGTGCCAGGGAATGGGGTACAGAGAATGGGTGCCAGGGAATGGAGGGCAAAAAGGCCACACCAAAAGCGAGTCCTGTCATTGCAACAAGATCAGAACCAACAGGGCCACAAAAGTTTTGCAAGGGCCTTGGTTTGCTCAATCCCTCTCACACAATCTAATTAGGGCAAAGGAAATTGCTAAAGTTGCTTTTGAAAGACACTCAATGGTGAGGTCTTGAAGGCCCTGAGCTTGACAATTGGCTGCCTACATGAGGCCTAGAAGTACAGATGGAAGGCAGCTTGCTCAGGTGCCAGGCTGTCAGTTGGATTAAAATGACTCATTTATTTACCAAAGAACCTCACAAAGTGCTTTAGCTAACAGGCAGAGAGGGCCTAACGGCTCTCCAAGCTGGGGAAGAAGCTCTCGCGCCTTCCCGGGCTGCCAAAAGTCATTACTGCCGAGTGTGGAAAGCCATCAGCAGGGTAGAGACCCCCGTCGGCAGGGTGACAGATTGGGCTGCGTAATCAGAGGAGGAAGGGGAGAGCACAGAAGCTGTCAGAGGCGAAAGCTCTTGGCTGGGGCCGCCAGAAAACTGGCAAGATGAGTTAGCGTGACTGAGTAAACAGCAAACAATCTCCAAATGATCTTTCCTCCCTCCCTGGAAGAGATGAACTTGTTTAAAAGGCACATCCCAAAGGAAGCCACAAAGAACTTTCAGTGAAGGAGAGAGAAATAAATCTGGATGAGACCCTCTGAGATACATGGCCCTTCTTTATTTTCTTGTCTGCCAGCTTATACTGTCTGGCAAAAATATTTTATGGGCTATATTAATATACATATGACATAGAGCAAATTAATAAAAGGAACAGCAGGTCCCATTGCTTACTAGAGCGGAAAGATGGGTGGAGAACATGGCATAAGGGACAAGGGAAGGACGGCAACATTATTTGTGTTGCTCTTTTCTGAGCCAGGTTTCAAAATTTTGTGGGCACAAAACACAATTTCGCAGTGAAAAAGAACAGAACCACCTTTCTGCAGATTTTTTTTTTCTGATATGGAGAAGAGTGTCAGAAAAAGCAATGCCCTTAGAGGCAGGAGGTGGTCACAAAGCCTGGCTGCCCTTTGGACATCTGCGTTGGGGAGGCACCTGTAATGTGGGACTGGTGCAAAGTGTATCTCTATATTAAGGTGTCCATATGGTCCCCATTACTGTGGTAACAGGCCACCTCCTGCTTTCAATGCATTTGTCCTCCCAACATCTCTGTAAGATGGAACTGTGCTACTTTCCCCATTTTACAGATGGGGAGATGAAGCACAGGGAGATTTTGGACTCAGACACGCAGCTCACTGTGCTTAACGTGCTGACCATGTGCCAGCTGAGCCAGAGTCACCGGCACCGGCAGGAGCTGCGTCCCTGCCTTGCAGGAAATGCAAAGTGGCTTAGATTGAGGAGGAGGAGGATTACAATAAATGTGTTACCTTACACCACCCTCCTTCATGGCAATCCAGGTTACTCCACATTATCTCCCATTTATGACCATAACCTCCCATTTGTGACAAGTCAGGAGCAAACCCACAACTATGGCTGCTCAACTGACTTGTGGCTACTTGCCTTGTCACCTCAATTCCACCTTCACCTGCACAGAGTCCGTGGCCCGGCAGGAAATCAAACCACATCTCCAATGTCTCAAGAGGGGAATCCCATCCACTGAGATTTCTTTATCCAAATTCTTCCTACCTTTTCAACAGTTGCACATTTCCTGACAGATTTTTCCTGTCACAGGCTGCATTTTCCCTTCAAACCTTCTCAGCCAGGAACTGATAGCCTAGTGATTGTAATAGTTTTGCTTCCTCTTTGTCTAAAACTGAGCATTTACCTTCTTTCCAAATCCATTAAATTGGAATTTCAAAAACAACATACGTGCCTGACATTTCTCAGTTATAGGCAGCATGTGCATCAAGGATAACAAGGTTTAGCTATTTATTTTTCAGAATTTACCAAATACTTTTTATCTTCAAAACAATCTACAACACTGAATGATTGAAGCTCTACTCTCCTCTCTAGTTCTGACACTAAAGTACTACCCCTGTATACAAGGAAACCAAGTTACAGTTCCACTTATGCACTGCAAAGATGCATTTTGACCTTGATCAAATCACTGAAAGGTTGTACACACAAAGCAGGACCAGAAGGTAACAAGTAGAATTTTACAGGTGATGTAACATATAATTTGACAGTGCTAAATCAAACACTCCTATATACATGGAGTTCCTAGTCTGAACCGTGGGCAGAAAAAAGAGCAAATTCAGCCCCCCACACTCTGAAAAAATTGCAACTGGTTTCCTTTAAGAATAATGTGCAGCAAGACCAGGAGTCATTTCAGAGCTGGAGAGGGTTTCTCAGCTCTAATTACTCCCGATCGCTGTAATTTACAGGTTTGCAGTGGGTAGAAATCGCCAAGATTCACACGTTTTCAGATCAACAGCTGCCACTATTAGAGAGCAAATCGTGCAGCCTTCTGCACCACTGCAGCAGCCTGTGGCCCTGGCAGGTCAGGAGCGAGAGGCAAAGGTGCCACCACGACCCAAGGGTGCCAGCAAACTTCAGCAGAGGACAAGAATTTCCCCCTCAGCACCCCTGTTAGGAGCTTGAAGGGCACAAGGTGAGGAGAGCAGCAGAGCACGTGCTTTTCCTTCTCTGGTTGGGCTCCCCTTTCCACCTCTGTGGGTGGTTGTTTTTAACCTTGGGGTAGTTATTAAGATGGGAAATACCACATTCCATTCAATTTTCCTGGCAGTTCTGAGGCACACTACAAACTAGGATTGCATTCTACTGGCTGCATGTAGGAGGCAAAGTTCCAGCTTCAAAGGAACAGATTTTTCAAGACATAAGACCATGCAAAATACTTGGTGGTCTCTCACATATGACATACATACGTATATGGTAACTCAGCAGAGGATCATATCAATAGTTTGCAAAGAAGCCCCTAGTCCTGACTGAACATGTGAGATGCAGAAAAAGGAGATGACTTTCCTCAAGGTCAGACAGTGAGGTGGAATTAGAGCTCAGTGCCAATTCCTCTGGTTACCCTTAGGGATCAGACAGGCCCATTAGTGTGGAGCTGCAAAGGGACTCCAGGTTACTCACAGTGCAAAGCAAGATGCCAGTCTTGGATTTTAGGAACTCTTGGAAGACCTCTGTCCTTTCCTAGAAGATTGAAAAGGAAGAATTAAAAGACTGCTTACACAGTTCAATTACAACTGAACGCAAAGCAAATTAGCTAAGGTAACAATTTAACTGTCTTGTACAGATTCAAAAGCAAAGGAATTGGCCTCAGAAGTGCCAGTCAGACTCTTCCTGCAAATGGAAAAATCTGTGGCACACAGGTGTGGTCCCAGGTAGGAAGGCAGTGTCTGGGGAAGCCTGGATGCATTTGGGCAAATCAGAGCAGCCAACACCTCCACGGTTTGCACAGAAGCACAGCCTGTGTGTGCCAGAAAACAGGAACTGTTTTACATGGAGAGGGGATCCACAAAGGATTAGGCAGCACCAACAGAAGCACTGGCACACTTTATGGGCAAGACAGGCTTGTGTGGAAACAAGCAAAGCTGGCCATGTTCACTGCTGTCTGTCCAGTCACACGATGGGCAGGATAAGCCCATTTTGTTGACACAGTGATATAATCACATCACAAGAGATCAGCCTCATCATGTGCCCAATGAGGCATGCACACAGCCACTGCTCTGACTCTGGAATTGCTGAGTGTCAGGGATGCTCAGCTGCACTGTGAAGTGCTGTGGGTCAAGGCTCCAAAGGAACAGGGCAGGAGAGATGGCCAGAAATCCCTGCCCAAGGGGAAAGGAGGCACCCTCCAGTGCCTGTCCCTTGTGCTGGCAAAGGCCACCATTGGGGTTGGTGACACTGGGACTGAGGCTGTTCCTTCCACCAGGGTGCTCCCTAGCCTTGTCCCAATTTCTGCTCTGCACCACCACAACTCCTGCAGCCCCCACTCCTCACAGGAGCTCAGGCCCACGGGCAGGGCCATCCACAGCCCCCAGATCCCAAATTACCTCCCCAGCAGTCTTTGAGCCATTGAAGGGAACTGCAGGAACCCAGTACAGCCCCTCAGCTCCCTTCAAAAGCCTCCTGCTCTGTCAGTCCCCACACCTTCCCAAGCACATTCCAGTTGTTTTAACTAACAGCTTTGGGCTGTGGTTTTTTCTTGATGAAAGCCACAAAAACTGACTCCACAACTCACATTACATCACAATGATACTTGCTATCTCTGAGCATCCATAACCAAAGTTCTCAGCAGAACTTGGTCTTCACTTGCCAATACCACCTCGGCACCTACACTCCATTTTCTGCTCACCTTCCAAAATATCCTTGTTTCCACATTCCAAGCCTTCCACAAGCTAGGAGCTACATGAATGTCCTTTTATGCTGATGATAGAGAAGAAACCTTACACACTTGACTCCCAGCTAGAGGTGCTTTTCTAGAAAAGAAGGGAAACTTGGTCCTTGCTGACACACTGAACCCTCTGCTGACAAAAATTAAAGAAGAGAGCACGCTGTATCTTGTTGACAATGACAGCAGCCGTGCTCAGCAGTACCATATGGGATCCACAATTTAGCTCCATTAATGCTCTTAATTTGAAGACATCAAGCACTAATTACACACTGGGTACTAAAAAGGCAAAACCCTTCCCCTGGTGCCAGCTACTTAGTGGTGTTCTGTTGGCTTAACAGCTGGTCAGGGTAGAGTTGGGCCAGACCAGGCCTGCTCACTTGCTCAGGCAGGCGGGTTGAGGAAAGGCCAGACTGCAGGGACAGCAAAGCACATGTTTCTGGTCTCCACAGGATGGGAATGAGTGAGAAAAACAATGGCTCTTCACCTCTTGCTTCATCAGAAGAGCTCTATTCATTTACCATCTCTGCTGTGCAGCTCAGAGTAGAGCAGCAGCTCTCTCCATCACAGACCAAGGGCAGGATCTGGGCCTGAACTTCCAAGGGAGGTCTCTCAGCTATTGAGAGAAACTGCAGTGCCAGTTCATTTGACACTCTCCTCCTGGCCTCTCAGCCCTCTGTAGCAAGGTCTAACCTCTCCACTCAGGCCTGTCTGGCTAAAGCCTAAACCTATTTTGGGGTAATCACTGTTACAATGCCATTATTGCATGCCAGGGAAAACAGCAGTCTGTCAAGACACTGCTCTTCAAAACCAAAAACAAACTGCTCCAGTCTCATTTAATGGGGGCAACTTATTGAGTAATAATGTTTTGGGGCTTGGATGAGGTTTTCCCTTGGCATTAGAAGTCTGTCTTGACTGCATTAGAGAGAAGCACAGAGACATAAATGGTTTAGTGCACCCACTGGGAATAGAGAATGGCTGCTCTGCCTGCTGAAATAACACGTTTGCCTCTTCAGGTGTGTTTTTCAGATACAGCTACTGAGGTACTTTCCAGAAATGGGACAATATCCTTATTCTCATTAGCAGATGGAAGACTGAGGCCCCTAGAGGTGAAATGACTCTCTGTCCTATCATCTGCCCTCCTCCCCAAAAATAGCCACATAATAAATCATAGGGAATAAGGAATAAAACTGCAGATCCTGACATTTTGAGAGTGCTTACTTCCTGTTCCATGTCTCCGTGCAGACGTAGAAACTGTAAGCTCCCAGAGGAGAGGGATGAATGTCCAGGTTTTTCTGAC
Source organism: Pycnonotus jocosus (assembly GCA_013400435.1). NCBI lineage: Eukaryota > Metazoa > Chordata > Aves > Passeriformes > Pycnonotidae > Pycnonotus > Pycnonotus jocosus. Next base: position 39,460 of record VWYP01016317.1, read on the forward strand.
TCTGACCCTCCTGAAAGGACCTTTACAAGGAGCTCGTGGTAGAATTCCACTTGCTCGCAGCTGGAGAAAAAGATGATCATCTTGTGGCGCTTTTCAAACTGCAAGAAGAACAAGAGAATTGCACGTGACCACTTCCAAAGGCCTCTCCCAATTCCCCAATCATGAAAAGATCCAGGTGGTTTACACTTCTGGAGAGATAATTATCTGGGAAAGGATTACAGAGTCTGACACCAAACAGTGAGCCCACAACAGAAGAATGAGGACGTGCTGCACAGGGATGCCACATGAAAGACACAACAGCACCTCAGTTCTCTTGTGGTTCAAGATGCACTTCAAAGCCCTGGATCTAATCCATGCTATCCTCGACAGAGGAACAGATAAAGGAGTTGGAAAGGGCAAAGGGCTACTCAGTAATATAAATGCAAACAGAGTCTCACCTTGCATTTCTGCAGGATAAAAGCTGCTAACGTGACAAGCCTCAGTTTGCTGGGGACCACCATGACATACTGCTGGAGTGTCTCTGGAACAGCAAAGTTCTCCTGCTCCATGCAGTTGGACGAACTGCTGGCTTCCTTGTCTGTTTGTGATGCTGCTTCAGGCACCTTCTGGATTTCATCTGCTATGGAAATGCTGACGGGGTCGTTCAGGCTGATATCGGCCAGGCGTGTCACTCCTGAACCACAGAAAATGAGAAAGTGAGGCCCAGCCTGGGCTGGGATGATACACCCACAGAAAAAACCAACTATCACAATTCCAGGGAAAATGAGTGGAGGGCAATAACCCAGTGAGCCTCCCTCAGACACTGACAGAACCCCCTCACAAACCTCAGCCTTTTTAGGGCTTACCAGGCTTAGCTGCTGTGGACTCCACCTGACAAGACACTACTTCAGCTGACCCAGCTATTTTACAGTACATAAATATCTATATGGGCAAACAGCATTTGGCAGGCCTACTTTTACATGTGTGTGGAAAAATCCCAGCAGATCTTCACTCTGTCAAGAATGCAGGAGGCCTGGTTCAGTTCTTGCCTCAGCAGCTGACTGCTTGTATGGTACAGAGCAAAGCACACAACAGCTCTCTTGCCATTAGCTTTTTGCTTTAGTTCTGCTTTTTGCTTTAATTCTGCATTTGTAAAGCAAACAAATGAACTTTCAGGTTCATGGTGGCTTTGCTATGGAATTTGGGAGACATATGTGGATATCATGGAAGTTCATATACTGACAGAAATTCCAGTAACGAAGGAAGTGCCATAAGCCAAAGAAATTATCAGAAATTAACAGGAAATTAATTCCACTCCTACAAAGGGTTTCAGACTGGGCTGTAATACAGGCAGACTCAACCAACCATTCTGCAGTTGCCTGTGCATTATTCAGCTACAAGAGCCTCCATCTGTCCATAACCCACCTTCGGTGAGGGTGGCTGAGAGCAGCACATTCTGACGTGTCTCTCTCTCAGCATTTAAAGCATTGAGGATCACAGCCACATCTTTCTCAAAACCCAGGTCCAGGATCCTGCAGAAACAGCAGAGATGGTTAAAGGTGCTGTAGGAAGGAGAAAGTCTTAATACTGCATGACATCTTTGCAAGGAATAATTGTCCAACAATCTGTCCAAAGTGGGTATTTCGTCCTAATCCCAGACATCTGGTGCTTGGCTGAGGCCACTGAGCACGAATGGATTAAGATCACACTCCCTCTCATACTTTTTAATATTTAGTGAATTATAATGCAGAGGGTATTGTAATAATTTCCCATATCTGTACATTTGGAAGTTTACCTGTCTGCCTCATCAATAATCAGCCACTGAGTGCGATGGAAATGAATACATTCCGTGGACTTGATGTGATCAACCAGGCGGCCAGGAGTGGAAATGAGGATATTTATCCCTTTCCGTAACCTGTACACATTTAAAAACAAAACATAAAACCCAGGTAAGAGAAAGAAAAGAAAGAAAAAACAACCCCATGCAGGCTAGCATGAAATAGGACCCAGAGTGAGGAATTGGAACCTACAGAGGGAAAAAGTGCCACAGTAAAATCAGGGACAGCACTTTCTCACTGATAAAAACTGATTTTTTTTTTCCTAGATAAAATTTATCCTTGATCATCACTAATACTTTGATACTCAGAGGCACACTCAGTGCTAAGGACAAGGTAGAAAGAAATATTAATAATATTAAAAAAAAATCTGACACACTCCAGCTAAGTTTTCTTTTCTAATTGAGTACTTGTTTTACTGTCAAGAGTAAACTTCTTTTTGTGTATGCTTAAATATAGAGAAATGAAAATTCCATTCTGGATTACCAGCTTACAATTCAGTTCTTGAAAAGGGTAAAGAAAGGGATTTTTAACACCAGGAAATCTCTTCTCCAGAAAGCAATTTCCCCCATAACAAATACAGTTGGTGGTAAGCAAATACAGATGTTTGTCAGGAGAGGGAAAAAAAATACTGACACAAGAAATCATCTTGTCAGAAGGCTCATCAACATTTTAGAAATAGATTCAACTGGGGGAAGTGAATGTTTCCTGCTGACCCAGCCACTGTGCCTGTGTAAGATCCAGGGGATCACAGCTTGATCCAAGCTCACCATCCTCCCTCCCAGTAGGAAAAATACTCAGAAGAAGAGTAGCAGATAAAGAGTCTGTACAGCAGAAGGACACAAAATACAATTTAAGAAGTGGTTTCCTACCTGGCTTTTTCTGATTTTCTCTTTTCTCCCCCCATTAGCACTCCAGGCACAATCCAGGTAAATGGCTATAGAGAAGAAAACCAACATCAGCAATGACTCTTCTCAATAACAAGACAAAGCCTAATCAAAAAATGATGTTTCTTGGCAAAAAGAGAGAGGATGGGGTTGACAGCAGCGTGCATGTGATGTGATCACAGCTTCAGCACTAAAAAAAGACTTGTCTCTTTTTAAGACTTATAAATTAATAAGACTTATAAATAATGAGGAAGTACCCTATTATTCCAAAGAAAAATGAAGAGGGGCTGGAAATATGGATCAGATAAATGATTTAAACACCTTCTAGCCCAATGGTAAGATACCCTGCCTCAATTACAAGGAAAGCACTATCATTTAATGATTTTAAAAGCCTTCTCATTTCTCCAGTCATTCAGCTGGCAAAGCAGTTCCCCAAGTCCTGCTCCCCATCTGAAACCCATCTGTCCAGTATTAGTTTCAGTAAAACGGTCCTTGTCACCACGAGAGTTTCCATTCATAACTCAGCCTGAGACAATGAAAGGTATTTCTACAAACAAATGGCTGTGAAAATCAACTATGCTTGTTTATCAGCACATGTGCAACTAGGGTGCCATAATTAATCACTTAATTGCTCATGTAATAATTTAAAACATGCCACAGGGAAATCACACACTTAAACACATTTATCTTTAAGGACCATGCATCTTGCCAGGTGCTGGATTTCCTTAAACCTCCAGCTGAATTCACAGGAACTGAAGTTGTTCAGCTCTTTACAGGAATAAGAAGAATACAAAGCATTGAATTCTTACCTTTAGTAGTTTCTGGATTGTATCAAAACTTTGGAGTGCAAGCTATGGAAATCAACAAAAGAAAATGAGCTCTGACAAAGTCTCTCTGGAATAAAAAGCTGGATTATAAGTCCCTACAGCTCAGAAATCTGTAAATTAATCTAGTTATGCATATCAGAATTCTAAATGCATCCTCAGTTTTCTCTTTTAGAAGCTGCTTATTAATTTTTTCTCTTGAACAATTTCTCTTTTATTGTATTTTGACCTGTTCATAAACCTCTCTACTGGCTCAGCTCCACAAGCCAGCTCTCAGGACAAGAGAGACTTCTGCTGGCTTCTGTGATTGCCCTGGGGAGAAACAAAGCTACAGGCACAGAAGATTTTACTCCAGAGGAAGAATAAAATGGAAAATTATAGAAATTCTGGGAAAAAAAACACCACAACAAGGAAACACATAGGTCAATTCTCTTCTGGCAGCCTGCACTGGTCCTCACCTGACCCATGGAGTGATTGTGCCACTGGATCTTTCTATGTCTGCATTTCTTTTCTCAAGGAAGGTTATTGCATCCATTACAAAGTAATACCAGTTGTAATCACAAATTATCTTCCTAAGTGCTCTCAATGGCAGCCCTTTAAATGAGCTTACACGCAGTTTGCTCCATGCTTAGTATTCACATGGCATCCTAAAGAGGCAGTAAGTTGTTGCTGTAAAAATTTAAATAGCTTCAGAGCCTTTTCCTTTCAGGTAACAGAGCAGAGATATTACACTGCAGGCTGCATAAAATATTGGACCCCAAATGAGACACCTGCAATCAATTCTCCACATGGAAGTTATTATCGTTTCACATACCAAACAAAAATTAAAAAAAAAAAGGTTGATAACCTCTTCTGACACTGCCTTTGCAGTTGCATATAATATAAATTAAATAGAAGAGTTCAATGGAGAAGCCAACACTTGGAGACCTCAGCTTCAGCATTCACTTATAGATTTGAGAAAACAGCTTTAAAAATGAAACATTTGTATAAACATACACATTTGCAAAGCTGAATTCATTGATTTTACTCATTCCCCCTGTATGAGCGAGGCATGAGCCTGCATTGAGCCAGAGAGGTTCTGCAGCCTCCACAAAGATTTCCAGCTGCAGGAGGAGGACTGAGAAACTCCTCCTTTCTTACTCTGGTTGGCACTGAACAAAAAGGACATCACTTTTTGTGAGGGCAAGATCTGAGCAAAAGGACTGACAGTGTTCTCTAACGTGGGGAACTCTGCTGGAGCCACATCCACACCCCCAAAAATCAGGGTTCAAGGAGATTGAGGAAGGAAAAGCCACCTACCTCCCTGGTTGGGACGAGCACGAGCGCGTAGGGGCCATCACTGCGCTGCAAACACACAAGAGCAGGGCTCTGAGAGGAGGCAGCACTGAACAGAGCCCTCCTTCCACACCTCCCTGCTCTCAGCCAGCACAGAGGGCTCTGAAGAGCTTTAGTGCAAGTTTGTACACCACATTTTGGGGTATTTCTGCCACCCAGTTTTTAAAAAATCAAGTTTTTGATGTAGCAATCCTGAACTGCCTTCTCTTCCCAGCTGGGAAAGCTGCTCACAGTCAAAACCAACATTTTATTGCACAGAAAAGTTGTTTCACTCCTGTGTTCCTGAACTGCAGGGATGCTCTCCTGTTTGATGCACAGCAACAATCTGCAGGGAGTGACAATCCAGGATGGGTTGGGAATGCTTCAACCCTTCAGTCAGGATGATCTCTTTCCATAAAATGCACAAGATCTGCAGCAGCATTTCCTAGTCTATGATCCAAATTAGGACCAACTACCCAATTCCACTCCATGCCAAAGATTAAAAACTTACTCCCCCTGAAGACATGGCAGTAACCATTTTTTTTCAGTTCACCCAGCTTCCAGACCATTTCTTCTGCTCTCTACCTTCTCCACACCTGATAATTTAGCCTGTTTCCAATTTATCCTGCTGCATGGAGCAATGGGGAATGGCCAACATTGATCTTGTACCATCCACATCTCAACAGAACTGGAAAATCCCATCTGGCACATGTACAAATAAGTGGGAATGTGGACTGCTTGTATGAAAAAGAGACAGTAATGACTACAAGAGCTGGATTTTATTTTTATTAATCTTAGTATCAAAAGCAAATATATTTAATGCTGTTGCACCTACCTGTATTTTGGATTCCATGCCTTGCAAAGACTGCACAAGTGGAATCCCATAGGCAAGAGTTTTACCTTTTTGGAGAGGAGGAAATAAGAATACTTTCCATTAAAACAAATATGTGGCAATTACAACACTCCAGCAAACCAAAGCACCATTTGTCCCACCATTCTTAAACTGCAGCCAGAGTCTGGAAAAGTTTCTGTTAAGTAAGAAGTTTCCAGAATGGAAGATTGACTGGCAATTCAATAAAGGGTCAGTTAGAAAAGAGAGGTGGTGGTATCCCAATAAGATCTAATAAATAAATGCAGTTAACACACCCTAAGGAAAGATAGTGACAGTTCAACACTGACCTGAACCAGTCTGAGATCTGACCAGGGCATCTCTGCCTTGCAGGAGCACAGGAATCGTTTGCTTCTGAACACTGGGTGACAAACAAAGCAGGGCAGGAAATGTAGATACAACACAGGATAGAACTCCAAGACATTAACACACAGTGACTGTCTCAAAATTCTTTAGCCCAAATTCCTCCCACTCATCTCTGCTATGCAGCTACATCAGCTGAGGTGATTTCTAAGCAAAGCCTCTGGATAGACACCAGATGTGATAAATTCAAACCAAATTACATGTTAACAAAATAATCACAGATGATTGGCTTTTAGGGGTAAACTCAAAGTTTTGATATTAATTTGCTTACCTGGTCATGCTGCATATGTTTAGGACAGTGTTTATTGTGGAGATCTAGAGAGACAGTAAAGAGAAATAAAGGTTTTATTGTCAAACTGCTCCTTTTGTTAATTCTTGTACTGCTAAGATAGAATGAAACCCAGAAGACTGGCATTTATCTTCTGCATAACTGGTCCATAAAGTCCCTAAAATACTTCTTAGTTAATCAGAATTACACCATTGCTGGTTTTCTGTGGTTTTTTGGTATTACAGCTGCAAACAGTGAAGGGGGCTGGGACAGGTCAGGACATGGATCAGCACTTTGAGTGACAGGTGAAGTATGCAGGTCACTGTGAATAAAGGCTCTCTGACCTACCCTCCACCCAAAAATCCACGTTTTTGAGGCATGTAGCCTTCCTGCCACTCACCAGATGGGGGTGAAGGTCTAGCTGGCTGAAGCAATCTGTAGTGAAAACATTTTCTTGCACCTGCTGCACTTCTTTTCTGAGTTTGGGGAAACAAAACACACAGTAGGGTTAAAAATGATACAAAAGCATCCTACTTAATCAGCAATGAAACTTCATCTATGAAGCAACTGCTCTGCCAAGCAAGGGCAAGAATTCAAGACACTGAATTTCAAGGCATTGTAAGGGGTTTTTCCCTCCCATTTGTCTGAAATACCTGCGAATTTCTGGGATCTCTGGGTTGTTTTTAAACAGGCTGGATGTTTTAATGAAAGGTCTGTTCTTCTGGCTTTCATTTTGCTTGTCAGTCCACTGCTTCTTAGGAACAGGTTTCTGTGATGAGCTTCCCTCCTCCCTCCTGTCAGCCTCCGTGGCACCCTTCCTGAAGGTGTTTATGGATAATTTACGTTTGCGTTTCATGGGTGGGTTTCCATGTGGTGACTGGAGCTTCCTTTTCAGAGCACCAGATTGCTTTAAAGTGAACAAACAAACCAGAGTCAGCAATGACTGGGAGTTAACACACAAACATCAGCACACAGCAGAGCCTTATTTTTGGAATCCTCCACTCCATGACTAAAGAAATCAAAGTTGGTTTCTGCAGCTACACAACTCCTACTCCAACAGATCCACCATGGCCCCTGACACTTGACACTGCTGAAATGCAAAGGGCAATCTGAAGCCGTATCTAGTGCTCATCTCTAAAGGATTTCATTCAGCTTCTCCAGTAACCGGGCAGAACATGCTTTAAAGATGTCCCTCAAAAGCATTTTAAAGCCTCTGCGGACGAAGCAGAGCCGGGAGAGCATCACCCACAGCCTGTCAAAGGTAAGGCGGTGAGCCAGGGCAGCGCCGTCTGCCCGCAGCCCGCCCGCTCCTGGCGCTCGGGGGAGCCGGACCGGCCCGACCCCCGCCTGAGGAGCCCCAGTGCCGGATCAGCCCCGGCTCGGGCCGGGGGGAAGCCAAAAGCTCCATTTAACAACTTGTCGGACGCTGCCTGCCCGCCCGGTCACAGCCCCGCAGGGTCCCGTGTTCCGTATCCCGCGTCCCGCAGAGCCCCGTGTCCCGCAGGCTCCTGTGTCCCATAACCGAAGTGCCCTCTCCCGCAGGGTCCCTTGTCCCGTGTCCCGCAGGGTCCCGAGTCCCGCAGACCCCACACCCCTTCCCTCCCTTCCCCTCCGCTCGTACCCGGCCGAGGCCGCGCATCCCCACACCCGCCGCCATGTCCCCCCGCTCCTCCGCATGGCCCCGGGGCCGCCTCTCTCCCAGCCCGGCCCTTGAGGGCGGCGCGGCGCCGGGCGCGGAGCCTCCCCCCGAGACCGGAGCCTCGCCGGCTGTCCCGCGCACCCCGTGCCGCNCGGTGCGGCGAGAGCCGGCGGTGCGGCTGCAGCACGGCGCCAGCGGGCTGGAGCCGCTGGCCTGGTCCGAGGACCACCGGGTGTCGGTGAGCACGGCCCGCAGCATCGCCGTGCTGGAGCAGCTCAGCGATGTGCACAGCGGCGGGCAGGACATGGTCATTCACCGCACCGCCGTGCCCGCGCCTGCCACCGCCTGCACGCTCAAGGTGAGCGCCCGGCACGGCCTTGTCAGTGTGTGCGAATGTATAAAAGGGGAGGTGGCAAGAAGAGGGAGTCAGGGGAGGTTCAGGTTGGACATCAGGAAGAATTTCCTCATAGGAAGGGTGGTTGGACCTCGGAATGGGCTGCCCAGGGAGGTGGTGGAGCCACTGTCCTTGGAGATGTTCAAGGAAGGGCTGGACGGGTGCTCAGGGCTCTGGCTGACACGGTGGGGATCGGTCACAGGCTGGGCTCGATGGTCTCAGAGGCTTTTCCAATTTTAATGATTCTGTGGTTTTTCACGATGGTGCCAAGCAGTAAGACAAGAGAAACGGCCATAAACTGATGGAGATGAAGCTGCATCTGAACATGAGAAGAACTTCTTTCCTGTACAGAATCCAGAGAGGATCTGGAGTCTCCCCCACTGTGGTCCCTTCCAGCCTGACCCATCCCGGGATTCTGATCCCCTCTCTTGGGGAGCTGCCCCTGCCCTGCCCTGAACTTGCTGCAGGGTCTCGTTTTAAAGTACAAAGGAGAGAAACCCCTACTCTAGCAATGTGCAGGGATTCTAAAGTTGTGCAGCTTCTCTGAGAATCACTTGAACTCCAGTACAGTTATTTCAGTACAGCTTTAAGTAGGAATGTTCCTTTGTTTTGCTACCTAAGCTGAAAGATTTTTGCAGCAGGGATTTCTCTGGCCTTCAGAGAGGAACATCTGGCTTTTTATTAAGATGGCAGATGTGGGTGAATATCTTATTAAGTAATACTTGTGTTTTTGTGAATCTGATTTTATTTTCCAAAACAATGCTGGGAATATGGAGTGGAGTTTAAATATTGAGAATTTACATATTATGCCAGGTATCTTTAAGAGAACAGAAGTATGAAAACAGGTTCTTTGATTCAGCACACGAAAATTCAAATAGCTGAGAGTCAAAACTATGCAAATTTGGGGCATTAATGAAGCTGAAGTCTTTAGGAGTGACATCAATTAACCAGTGTAGTGTTGGCTGTGATTGGGGATGCTCTGTTTCAAGAGGGAATTAATTCCAGGAAAGTCTTCCTAAAAAAAACGCAGCTGTACAATTGTTTTAAAGGTTCTTTCTGTTCTCTCTTAGGTTGGCCCAAAGAAGGAGGTGGCTGAGTGCAAGGAGAAATTCGCCAGCTCCGTGGATCCCACCGTCAGCCAGATGTTTATGCTGGACCGAGTGTTCAATCCCGAGGGGAAGTCCCTGACACCCATGAGGGGCTTCAAATATTCCAGCTGGTCCCCTCTGGGCTGTGATGCCAACGGGAGGTGCCTGCTGGCCGCCCTGACCATGGACAACCGCCTGACCATCCACGCCAACCTCAACCGGCTGCAGTGGGTGCAGCTGGTGGACCTGACCGAGCTCTACGGCGAGCGCCTGTTGGAGGCCGGCTACAGACTGTGCAAGGCTGACACTCCCTGCGGGGAGCTGGGAGACTTCCCCGAGTTCCAGCGGCGGCACAGCATGCAGACCCCGGTGCGCATGGAGTGGTCGGGCATCTGCACCACCCAGCAGGTGAAGCACAACAACGAGTGCCGGGACGTGGGCAGCGTGCTCCTGGCCGTGCTCTTCGAGAACGGCAACATCGCCGTGTGGCAGTTCCAGCTGCCCTTTCTGGGGAAGGAATCCATCACTTCCTGCAATACCATCGAGTCGGGAATAAGCTCCCCCAGCGTGTTGTCCTGGTGGGAGTACGAGCACAACAACCGCAAGATGAGCGGGCTGATCGTGGGCAGCGCCTACGGCCCCGTGAAGATCATCCCTGTCAACCTCAAGGCGGTCAAAGGCTACTTCACGCTGAGACAGCCCGTGGTCCTGTGGCAGGAGATGGACCAGCTGCCCGTGCACAGCATCAAATGCATCCCTCTCTACCACCCCTACCAGAAATGCAGCTGCAGCCTGGTGGTGGCTGCGAGAGGCCCTTACGTGTTCTGGTGCCTCCTGCTGATATCCAAAGCGGGGCTGAACGTCCACAATTCCCACGTGACGGGGCTGCACTCCTTGCCCATCGTCTCCATGACGGCGGACAAGCAGAACGGCACGGTGTACACCTGCTCCACCGATGGCAAGGTCAGGCAGCTCATCCCCATATTCACAGATGTTGCTTTAAAGTTTGAGCACCAGCTGATAAAGCTCTCGGAGGTGTTTGGCTGCGTCAGGACTCACGGAATCGCTGTCAGCCCATGCGGGGCGTACCTGGCTGTCATCACCACCGAGGGCATGGTCAACGGGCTGCACCCCGTCAACAAAAACTACCAGGTTCAGTTTGTCACCCTCAAGACTTTTGAGGAGGCAGCTGCACAGCTCTTGGAATCTTCTGTTCAGAACCTTTTCCGGCAAGTGGACTTGACGGATCTTGTGCGCTGGAAAATCTTGAAGGATAAGCACATTCCTCAGTTCTTACAGGAAGCACTGGATAAAAAGATTGAGAGCTGTGATTCCACTTACTTCTGGAGGTTTAAGTTGTTTCTCTTGAGGATTTTGTACCAGTCGATGCAGAAAGCCCCCTCAGAGGTCACGTGGAGACCTTCACACGAGGACGCCAAAATCTTGATATCGGATTCCCCTGGGATGGGCAGCACTGAAGATGATCAAGAGGAAGGAACGTCGAAACAAGCCAGCAAGCAGAGCCTGGGGGACACAGGCAAAGGTGTGGACATTGATGACACTGCAGAGGATTCTCTCCATCAGTCAGGTGACACTGGAGGCCGTGAGCCAATAGTAGAAAAGCTTCTTGAAATACAGGCACAGATTGAGGCCGTAGAAATGCACTTGACACGGGAGCACATGAAACGGGTGTTGGGAGAAGTTTACCTGCACACGTGGATTACAGAGAACACCAGCATTCCCACCAGAGGAGTCTGTGACTTCTTAATGTCTGACGATGGCTACGATGACAGAACAGCGCGAGTAAGTGGCACCTCTGCTCGGGGGATTCCGTGTCACTGTCACTTCCTTCTCCCCCTTCCTGAAAATACAGCTGGGCCGGGAAAGAGAGCTGTGGTCATGTCACCCTTGCCAGTCAGATTCTGTAGGGCATTCAGCTTAAATTGTCCTTCCTTGGTATTGTGAAATAAAAGGGAATGTAAATACAGATGTTGACACTTGGATCAGGTAAAATAAAGAATAATGATACCTGAGTTTTTGCAGAACAGGGAAGAGGACTGGGGTTATTGTGCTGCTGTCAGTGGGCTTAGAACATGAACCAATTGAGGGATGTTTGTTTTCATTACTAGGTTTATTTAATCCATCATCTTTACACAACTCAACTTCAGATGTATTTCCTCTAGTCAATCACTGCTGTTCTAATGTTAAGAGCTGCACAAGTCTCTGTTCTGAAATTATTGTTCAGGTGTTGTCATCACTCCCTGAGCCTTCAGTGCAAAGATCAGTTTCAGAGGGTCAGAAAGTGGTTGTGTTTTATGAGTTAAACCTAGGGATTCAGAACTTCATGCAGGACATTGAGTTAACCAAGCTGACTGAATGCCTTTGTTACAAAGGCCAGGACTCTAAAAATCCACCTTTATATTGCATCCAGAAAGACAGAGGAAGGAAGCAAATGCCCATCACTGGTGTGGTGTGGTGTTCTCCCTGCTGGCATCACTGCCAAGTGTGGCCATCAGTAACTCACTAGGAAAGTGCTCTGGCGCAACTGCTGGGTTGTTCTGGCATCCAGTTACTATGAATTGAAGGTTTTCTTATCTTAAAAGAATCTTGTTTCTTTTTTATAGTGATGTAAAGTGACTTCTAATTTGTATTTTATCTATCCAGTTTGCTGTCACACTTGAAAGATCCCTGGGATGTGGTTTATACCTATTGAAATGTCACAGACAGATTTGATCACATAAATGTTCTGCTATAAACCTTGTACTCCCAGGTGACTGCTGAAGACATCCAGGTAATTTCTGAACAGGAAATTTTTTTAGCACATCCACTGTGATAGGCATTGCTGTTATGGTCAGTGGTGTGATACCAATTCTTTCAGTACTTTTAGAATTTGCAAGGAATTGCTGTTCTTAAGGTCTATATCCCTTTAGTGTGGGACAGAAATCTTAAGAACAAAAGGAGAATAAATGAATACTTACTGATACATTGTATTTCTTACACTGATTTTTTTGGGCTTCAGCTCATCCTGCATCACTCTGAACTCACAGTGAGGTGTTCCCACCCTGGGCTGTCTCACCCAGTGCCTCCTGTGTGTTGCAGGTGCTGATTGGGCACATCCTGAAGAAGATGAACAAACAAACCTTCCCCGAGCACTGCAGTCTGTGCAAGGAGATCCTGCCCTTCACCGACCGCAAGCAGGCTGTCTGCTCCAACGGCCACATCTGGCTCAGGTAATCCCAGGGCTGAACCATCCAGAGCTTGGCCCCTCCTCTGGAGAATTCAAACTTTAGGAGCTCACTGAACCACTTGTTAGCACTGGAGTGGAAAGGCATGAAGCATCTTAACCATGCTGTAGTTGTTTCTGTCTTTTTCCATAAGAGGCAAGGCACTGGAGGTTGGATTTGGGTCTCTTAGCAGGACAGTGTTTTTATAAAAAAATGCTTTTGAGCATCTTTTTGGGGGGAATATGGGGTCAGGGAGAAACAAGGCGAGGGAAAATTGAGGACAAAGGATCCTTTGGAACATCACCTGAAGGAGGGTTTGTTCAAGCTCCTTCAGCATTTGGAAACCAAAGCAGTTTGACAAGGAATCATTTGAAAGAGGCACGCTGAGAAGTCAGACAAATTCTGGAACATTTAGAAAATTAAATCTTCCTGTACCAGTGTAGGAGGTACATGGAGATTGTCCCTGGAGCTGTGGCAAGTCACTAGTTTGTCACAGAGAAAAATTGTGCCTAACAGGTTTTGTGTGCTATTTTGGGTAAATAAGCCATGGCCTTAAGGACACCCTGGTTCTTCCCTGTGCAGTAGAGCCTCAAGCTTTTCAACTCTACTGTATGCTAGAATTGTTTTGTCAATGATACCTTGATTTTTGACCTTTCGTTTTTGTGTCCATATGCAATTTGCTACACTTAGGAAGTTGCATTTACCTGAATTAATAAATGATTAATTTTCATATTTAAAGTGGTTCGTTACTGCTTTTACTCTCAGAAAGCAAATTGTGAACAGAACCCAGCCTCCAGTCAGGGCACAGGAGCAGGTGATAAAACAATAAACCCCAAACCTCCTGATAAAACTGCTTGTCCTAACACAGGTGCTTCCTAACCTACCAATCCTGCCAGAGTTTGGTGTACAGGAGGTGTTTGCTTCACGACAGCATTGCACGGCACCCAACCCCAGAAGGTAAAATGTTCCTGGGGCCAAAAGGGGCAGGATTGGGGCTTCTTAACTTTTATCTACAAAATGGCTTGAATTAGTTTCACTGATTTTACTCTTTCAGTCCGTTCCCATGTGAAGCTCTGCATTTCACAGTGTCCTGGTGTTGTCCAGGCATTAGTGACGTGTTAATTACAAATTAATAACTGCAGAAATTGAGGTATAAATCTCACATTTTAATGAAATCTGGGTAAATGCATAATCTGTGCTGGAATGCTCCAGCAGTTAGTTTGATATTCAAGTTGAATATATCAACATCCAGTTCTGCAAGAGGGATAAAGAAACAGGAACCAAGGACTGTGTTATGTGAGGGATCTAATTTCAGTTTAGAAAATGAGAACACTGTAGTTGTGCCATGGTGATTCTTTACATTTTTTTCCTATATAGCTATGAACATGTAAGGATAAAGTGTGGAGTGTTTCATCTTAATTTTGTCCTCTGCTGAGGTGGAATTTAAACTGGCATTACTTGAAATTTCAGGGCAGAAACGGAGTTGGATTTCATTGAATTCTCAGTCACTCCTGCATGTGAATATATACAAACTGTCCAGGATTCTTGTTGAATTTGTGCATCTCACGTGTCATTCCTCTGTTCATCTCTACCTCCAGCTCTAAACAACTTGTTTTCTTATTTGCAGATCCTGAATGGATCAAGAGGTTATTGCAGGGACCTTGCACCTTCTGTGACTCTCCTGTGTTCTAGAGAAGAGCTGTGTCAAGACTGAGAGTATTTTCTCTACTGCATAAGGTCCCTTCAGCCTGGGAGGGTACAGAGACAGGAACACAGACTCTGCTGGAGGGGGAACACCTTGTACACAGCCCTGTACATAGAACATCACAGGTTCTACAGACTCCTGAAATCCAGAGCCCATTCCATGCTCCAGAAACAGGAATACACCTGGAAGAGCCAGTTCAAAGCTGTTTGGAAATGCATCCATGGAAGCCTCAGCAGCTGGACACTGACAAGGAGCTGGAGGGTTGAGCACAGTGGGAATTGTCCTTTCTGCCTGACACCAGTGGCAATTCCTAAAAGCTGGGATGGGAACAGCAGAGCTGCCACTTGAATGGTCTTGGTGGGTAGAGAAGGCTCCAGCTTGCAGTGCTCTCCTTTGCTTTTTGACCCTGGCATTTGCTGCAGAACATGGAACTCTCCAAATAATCCATGGTTCCAGTGTTTTGCCCAGAGAGGCAGATGCCAGTTGCAGCCATGTGAAAGAATTTGGCCCTTACATGAATTTCACTGAAAGTCTAGAGGAGTAACTGCCTCAGAAATGTAACAGTGTTTCAGTCAGAAGGGTGATGCTGGCTGCCTGGGTCAAATAGGGATCAGTAAGGATAATTTTTAAATATAATAATTATTAAACTAATAGCAATTAGCTTAAACACTAATATATATACATATATATATAATTTTTAATGCTCTTAAGTCTCTTGCCCCACTTTCTTTTTCTGAACTAAGTTCTTACTTCTTCCCAGCTCTTGCCAAGGTATTTGCCTTTGGTTTCACTAAACCCTCTACCAAGAGGAATCCTCTTTTCAAGAGAAACTCAGTTACCAAAAGCATTATCAATTAACACTACTGTCAATTAATGTGAGAGTCTCCCTCATACAGCAGCTGAGTTTTAAGATCTGACACACAAATAATCACTCTCAGCTGATGGTTTCTCTTTACATAATAGCTCAGTAAAAAACCCCAAAATGAACAGAACACCCCAAACCCATCCTCAGCTCTAGGTAGGGCCAAGGAGGCTGGTGAAGCTCTTTATGTATCCCAGAGTGGTTTGGATTGGAAGGGACTTTAAAGCTCATCTCCTTCCACCCCACCCATGGGCAGGGACACCTTTCACTGTCCCAAGCTGCTCCAAGCCCCATCCAGCCTGGCCTTGGGCACTTCCAGGGGTCCAGGGGCAGCCACAGCTGCTCTGGGCATCCTGTGTCAGGGCCTGCCCTCTCTCACAGGAAGGGTTTTTTTCTAATATCTCATCTTAGCCTTTTGAAGCCATTCCCCGTTGTCCTGTCACTCCAGGCTCTTGTAGAAAGTCCCTTTCTATCTCAAATGGCTGAGCCCAGAATTTTATTTTGCCTTTTAATTGTCCTATCAGAAAAACCATCTTTTTTTTTGCCATCTGTTCCTACAGAGAGCAGAATCCTTTTCAACCTCCTATGCAGTGTTAGAGGAATAACACCTCCCAAATGTGTGTGGTTACTCGGTACAGTTTGTCTTGTTAACTTCAACCCGTGCTGTCAAATAATCCTGAGTTTGTGTATTTCCATTCTGCAGAGGACCAATCGCAGAGGTGTCTCCCTGTCTGTGATTCCTGACACTTTCACTGTGTGGGAAGTGCTCTACAGCTCTTGAGAAATCATGGAATTGTGCTGACAGTATCAGTCTCCCACCAGTGCATGTGTGATTGGTGCTTGTTTCCTCGATTCAATGACTATGCATATTTTGTTAATGTTCCTTCACCTTCAATAGGAGCAATTTTTTTTTCAGCAAACATTAAAGTCAGCTGTCCTTCTGCTCAGTGTCTCATGCATTAAGCATGATCATGCATTGACTGAGAAGAACATTACTGTAGTAGCTTAGAAACAGCAGAAGCACATTCATCTGTAAAATAATTAGCCTTGTTTGTAAATATCCTTGGAAGTGATACCATAATTGTATTAAAGAAACATTTAGTTTTTTATTGCTGTGCATTGAAAATTGAAATTACTCCAGTGTGTCTGCAGAGAAGGGAAATGTAGCTCGTGTTGGTGTCCAGTAAAACAAGGAGTAACCTCGATACCCAACGTGTGTGGAATTTGGGGCCATCTCTGGTACCTGGGACAAAACTGCCCAGTGCTGATGGGGCTTGGGGGAACAGAGCATCCATTTCCATAGGAGCTGAGTAGAGATTTATTTGTGGTGGTTGAGAACTTTAAATGGAAGCTGCAAGTCCTTGCCCTGGCAGCTCTGACCAGCTCATCAGTAAATGTTCAGTTTAGAAATTCTCCTGGCTGTGGAGAAGGGGAGGGAGCCCTGCAGAACCCTGTCCCAGTGCTTTCAGAAAAAGTCAAAGAACATTCCTTTGCCCGTGGTCTAGACACCATAAAAATTCCCTGATCTACTGAAATGTTTAAGTCTGGTTGACCCAAAGGTTCACATGATAACAGATTAGATTGGTTCTTGCTGCTGATCATTTCTGGCAGTTCTCTTGAACTTCCCTGGACTGAGTTTTAATGCTTTGCCATGGAGAAGCCCTAGCACACCTCACCTTAACATTGCAGCATTAATGTTTATTTTCCCTGTCTTTCAAGGCAGTAGATACTCAGTCTGCCATTGCCAGTTTATTTAACCTGGTTTCAGACTTCTAGGAAAGTGGAATTTTAAAGCCAACAGTGTTGTCTTTGTCTGCCAGTGGAGATCCTTTAGCAAAAAGCTTTCACTCTTCACCCTGACCTGTTCACAACAGGTACAGAGGAATTGGGATTTCATTTTTGTGTAAACCAGCACTTGTTCCGAAGTGCATTTTTAGCCAGAATAGCAGAGCCCACCTCACTCAGTAACATTTAACCCCTGGTGCTGACCTGAGTGGGTTTGGCTGCCCAGCTGAGGCTGCTCCAGGAATCTTTATGCCTCAGACTTGTGAGGGGCAGTTCTGGGCACACAGGGGTTGGTCCTGCTCCTGCAGGGCTGCAGCAGCACCTGGGGCATTGTCCCACACCTTGTCCTGATCAAATCTTGCTGTCACCTCACGGGGAAGGGGAGCAAGGAACGAGCACCTGCTGCCAGCCCCCTGTGTTATTTTGCCATTATCAGAGTTGCCTCCTCAAACTAACACATCTATCAGGCCCAGCCTGTTTTGAGACACCAACTGAAGTGTTCAAAGAACAAGTCCCACAGAATTGGAGTTTATCTCAGTAAGTTTTTGCCCAAGTTTTGCAGGATACTTTCAGCCTAGCTGGAAGATGTCACCTTCTTCACCATTTGGTAGTGAACACTCTGGCTGTTAAAGGACCCTCATCTCCAGAGGGAGAGCAACATTCCAGCAGAGACTGAGGGTTCCTGATGCTCTTTTTTTTTTTTCTTTTTTTTTTTTTTTAAGGATTATAGATCTTGCTCTTACACTTGGGANATGCTAGGCGGAATATTTTCCCTTCCTACTTTCCTTTTTTCCCCCCATCTTTTTCTTCTTTTTGTTTTTTTTTTTTTTTCTTTTTTTTTTTTTTTAAGGATTATGATACTTGCTCTTGCAGCTGGGAATTAACAGGCAGAGATCCTGTTTGTCCAGAGCTAACGTGTCCTTTTCCTTGATGAGGAGTTTCTGACAGCATTTAAGATTTGCTGCTCGCGCTGGTATCACACTGGGAGTTAATCCCGCCTCCACTGGGATGAAGAAATCATACCCTTGGCTAATCCAAGTAGGATGGATAAATGGAACAGCTCTGGACTGTACAGAACCTTAGTGTCTTGCTGCTAGATAACATTTTTTGAACTAAGAAGGAAGTTTGGGGTCACAAGAACTCAGTCTTGTGTCTCCAAATTACACCCCCTGCCCTGGGAGTGGTGATGAGGGACCTCATTGCTGCCTTTTACCTCAACTCACTTATGGCTCTGGGACTTTATCATTCAGTCACCCTTTCCTTGAGAGTTTCCTCATCCTCTTAATACTATTGTATCTTTCTAGAGAGGAAATACTATGGTTGTCAATGCATACATAAGACAAGAAATATTCTTTGGGAGAGAGAAGGATGAGCCATTCGTGCTCCTCAGAGCCCCCACCACAGAGCAGGTTTGGGTTAACAGCATTCACTGAGCAGCATCCAAACCTCACAGGGAAATCCTTGGAGAGCTACAGAGGTCCCTGCAGAGGTGGTGCTGGAGGAGGAGATCTCCTGCCTGGGCTGGTTCAGGTGCCCTTCCACCACTGAAGGATCCAGGATCTGGAGCTGGTGGACACAAAAGTTTGTGGAACAGCTGGACAAACTGACCTTGTTGCCAAACTCCATAATTAACAGCATAACTTAGGGTACAGCACAAGCTCCAGGCAGCCCTCTCCACAAAGTGTCTCTGGGAAGCAGAGTGATGGGAGGTGTCCATTCCAGACCTGGGCAAAGCTGTACAATCAGTAACGGCTGATCCCTGCTGTGCTCCCACCACCTCCTCTTCACCTTGTTTTTCTCATTGCTCAACATTTGTTTTGCCAGAATAAGATGCTAATAAAATCACGCCTAGTTACCAAATTGGTTTTCAAGTGTTGCATTCCAATTATAAAAGCCTAATTCCTCCTTCCACCCACTGAACCTTTTTGGTATTAACAGGCTTTACTATGCAAAGTCATGCAGGGGCTGTTTCGTTTACAGTAATTAAATGAATGTCAATTGTTTTAGTTGTTTCTGAGGGAGAGTTCTACATGAGTATTAGCATGTTCTGCTAACCCTGACGTTCTGCACTTCAGGCCTGCTGCAAACCCTTGGGGGTTGACCACTGACCTGAGACTCCTACCCAGACATGCCAAGTGCATCTCAATGAGACTGAGCTCTTTTTCTCAGTTTCTATGGAACCAGCGGAGCGGAACTAATATAGCATCCGCATATAGATGAAAGAATGAAGAGGAAAAAGGGCTTTACAGCTAAATTAATTAAGCAGATGTACCTGTCTAATTAAAGATGCACTGTCCCTTTTGTACCCTAGCTGCAGTACAAACAGTATTTAAATACACTCTCTCCCCATTTCATCTATCAAAATATTGAGTAGGAACGCTCAGATGAAGGTGATATTAGCAAGATGAGCTTCCCATGTATTATTAATAGAAGAGCTCCCAATTATGCACAGATGCTGCAGCACATCTTCATAGCAATGG
Source organism: Pycnonotus jocosus (assembly GCA_013400435.1). Lineage (NCBI taxonomy): Eukaryota > Metazoa > Chordata > Aves > Passeriformes > Pycnonotidae > Pycnonotus > Pycnonotus jocosus. Next base: position 58,996 of record VWYP01016317.1, read on the forward strand.
CAGAAAAGCCAGCTGCCCAAGCAGTCACCACCAGCACATTTGTAACAGGTAGGGCTGTTAAAGAGGTCCTTGCTCACCTGAACACAAGAGTTTGTGGCTGGGCCCTGAGCCTCTGCCTCAGCCTGGTGCTACAGGCTGGAATTTCTCAGCTCAAGAGGAACCAGGGACTCAGACTGCTTGGATGTGGCTTTCTTAACTTTCAAAAATATTTATTCTGAGACTTTTAGAGCTGCCCTCGAGGCTAGGAAGTCCAATTCCCATTCATCAGCACCCATTCCCTCCCAAAAGTATTGAAAATTCTGACTTTAAATTCTCACAAAATAACACAATATCCCCACTGCCAAGTGGACAATCAGGGTCTTTCCACCAGAAGTTACTCTACAGGAGCAAGAAGGAAATTTGGCCTGTCCATTTTTCATTTTTCCATAAAGATTTGGACACACAGCAACAAAGACCCAAATCTATTGACAGCAACAGGACCAGAGGAGTCACCTAAACCCAAAATCCTGTTCTCTCTGCCTGCACCTTCCTTGAGGCTTCCAGGAGAAACCTGAAGCTCCTCCCCATGCCCTGGCAGGGGGAATTCACACTCACACACAGGGGAGAAATAGAGGGAGATATAACAGAGGCATCCAAACCAGTTCTCTGACCCCAGCACAAATCACTCCCCTTTCTTACAGGCATTAAGGATGTGCATCTCCACAGCCAGCAGCCTTTCATCAGAGATTTTCCAGGTAAAAAGTATTCATTACTGCCATATCCAGCCAGAGAAGGAAAAAAACAAAACAAACCCTGGGCACCAACACACCCAAGCACAGCTCAGCCAGAGCAGCCACAGAAAAACAGAATTGAGTGACCCACCTGCTCCTGCAGCTCGTTATGTCCTTGATTGGGCTCTGAAAGTGATGAACCTGCAGTCAGTTTTCCATGGCTCTGGATATCCTGTCCAGCTGCTCTGAGTCTTTCTGCCCAGCAGAATGGGATGGCCAGTGCATCTGCAGAGGGGTTTGTCAGCACTTTTTAAACAATCTGAGTTAACAGGGGAGTGAAAACCTGTGCCCCTGGCCTCAAACACTGTGGAGAAAGTTCACTGCAGAGCTGGGAGCTTTGTTTTTCTCTTTGCTTTAAGGTTTGCTTGCAGGGACAGAGGGAGGCAGAGAGTGCCTGGGTGGTTTTGGTGGAGAATTAAGACACAAACACATCTAACAGCTTTAATACTCCAAATTGGCTTCATGGGTCTTACATAGTGAAGACAAAACTACTATTCAAAAACAGAAAAAAAAATTGAATTAAACACAGGACTTCCCCAGCCACGGTGTTTCATATCTTGCATCAGGAAACAAAATCAAAATAACTTTCCCCTTAAGCCCAATTTCCTACGCTCTGTACTTCACTCAGCCTTGGTGAACTTCAGATTTAGCACAGCTTGGCTGACTCCCCCTTCCCTGCCACTTCAACAACCAGGCTGTAAATATTACGGGGCAAAATTTAAAATTAGCTCTTCCACAAAATCATCCCTTTATAATTATAAACTTGAAATGCTTTTACATGGAAGGGGCTTAATGATACAGCTTTCTATGAACTCAAAGATAACATAAGGGTCTTGGTCAGCATTGACATAGAAGGCATCTTGGTAAAAATCCTCCAGGGCCTTGACATTGCTGTAATAGACATCCAGGCGCTTCTCAATATTTTCTTCCTCATCTTTGGGGTTCTGCCTGAGCCGGGCCTGGATCTCTGGAGTGGGAGCAGGTCTGAAGGTGGTGTGGTATCTGCAGAGGAGAAGAAATGCCACAGTTTCAGCTTGAGGACACAGCAGCCACTCCTGCAGATACTCCATGATTTTACCTATCACAGCCCCTTGGCCTCTTTCTGCTCCAGGCTGGGGTTTTAAAACACAGATTGGAAATTTCAGGGCAGGGAATCTGTCACTGCTGCCCTCAAGAATCTTGGATCCTCAAGGGCCAAGGGATTCTCTGGAGGTGACACTGGGAGTGTTTATCTGCTCCACACAAGGAGAAGTTTTTGTTATATCACCCAGTGTTCCAGGTACAGAAGCATTTCCATTACTTTTACTTGTAATCTTTGATTTCTATCCTTAAAAAGGCATCTCTAAAAAAGCCTAACCTTAAACATAAACACAGCCCTGTGTCCAGCACTGCAGGGACCTGTCACTTAAATTGTGTTTAAGGCTCTCAGACATTTAATTGCTAACATCTTTATGTAGTAGCAGAAGGTAAAAAGAGGTTAATTCACTTGAGATGGGTTTTGGTTACTTTTTAATTTTCCAAATGCCAGAATTTGGCTTCCCTCAATTCGCAGTTGTGGCTTCCCTCAGTTACTTCAGCAGGAAAAAGGATTTTCATCCTCAGAGTCCTGCAGCAGTGCCACAGCCCAGCTCAGCTGACACCAAAGGAATTCTGATGATGATCCTGCATTGCCAAAGGCTCCCAACAACCTCTAAAAGTTCCTTTGCAACCAAGTGTTTCAATTCCCTGTTAGAATTGGTAATCTTGAGTCTCTGCCCTAACACAAAACCAGCTTGTCCCTCTTCCTGTACAGACAAATTTTCTGAAACTTTTGGGATAAATGCAAAACCAAGGAGAGAGCAGAGTCTGTGTCTCTGCAGGGTTGCATCTAATGATGTGGACACAGAGTTCATTCCACGTGGGAATGATTTTAGGGCACAGCTGAAGGCCACCCCTGCCCTGCAGCCACAGGGGCAGGCTTTACACAGCGCCAAGGATTAGACACAGCACCTAAAACAATTCAATTCACGGAGAATTTGTGAGGAATAAACCCCAGAGTGTGGGAGAGGGAAGCGTGTGAACTGGAGCAGATACTGAACAGCCTAATCCTAATGATGAGAAATGCAAAGAGGTGGGAATGATTTGCTTCAGCCTGTTCCTTTCTGCTGAACAACCACACTGCTCATTACTAAAGCAAAGAGAGCAGTTACAGCAAATCACTGCTGCTGTCACAAGTTAATGCTGCACCTCGAGTGAGATGTCTGAATAATCATCCCTCACTTTGGACAAATCCACTCCTTATGGCCTTAATCTTTGAGGGTTCAGGATTTGTCTTTGATGCAATAGGATGAGCTCAGCCTTTAGAAAAGCAAAATAAGGGTTTAAAATTTATGTGTGGGAAATCATAAAACCAGACCACAAGTGAAGTTGTGAACACAAAGATAACACAAGGGATAACATAACTCCAGCAGGTGTTTGGGAAGATAAATTTCTCTGTGACTTGTTCCCTGGGAATCAAGGGTGGAGAAGGCAGGAATGCTGAAGGTCACTGGTGAGACAAGGGGATGTGACACCAGTGAGAGGAACCAACCTTACAGTGACTCAGGGACTGAAACTGCTCTGCTGAGCAGGAAATACATTAACACCTCCCAGCAGACAGGACCATCACAGGAGCCTGGGGAAGTAAAATGCAGCAAGTTTTCCATTTCCCCTGCTGGGAAACCTTCAAAATTCTCATGGGAAATGTCTGAAAACCATCTGCATTTAGGCTAGGTTTCAGACATCTTCCCTCAGCATTATTTTACCAACCAATTTAGTTTCCATTAAAATGTTAGACCTGAGCTATTTGCTGCTGCAGGTTTCAGGCACCAGGATTTAAACCCCCTTGTGCTGAGGAGCTGCTGCAGCAGGGAGGTGGGCTGGTGCTTCAGGAGCTATAAAAGTTTCAACTTTTCTTTTAAAGAATCCCTAAGCAGGAGTAGAGCATTCCTGAGCTCCTTAACATTTCTAAGAAGCCAATTTGGAGCTTTCATCTCCCTGGCAGTCAGGAAAATGTAACCCAAGAGCCAGGAGTGCTCACCTCTCCCCAGTGACGGGATCAATCCTCCGCTGGGACAGGCGCTCCATGATGGACTCGTGGGGGAGATTAAAGAAGAACACCCTGTGCAGAACACAACAATTGAGTGCATTAACAGCCTGAGAACGTCATGTGGGACCTTCAGAGTGGGAGTTAGTCCTTATTGAATGGAGAGCAGTGGTGGCAGTGACAGTCCCCCTGTTGCACCTTTTTGGGGTGCAGCGTTTGTTTTTTGGAGTTTGGAAAGGACCAGGCAGACAGGTCCGAGGTCAGCATGCAAAAATCTCTTCATTCTAATTTTCTGACTCCATTTATATCCACTGTACAAAGGTGGCCAATTATTGGCCAAAGCAGAACATCCCATCCCTTGGATTGGTGTTCATACCAATCACTCAAATATTCTATCAGAACTAAAATATGTAAACATTTCTTATTTACATGAAAAGGCTTGGGAACTCAGCTCAGAGTTCCAAAACATCAGCAGGCTTTAGCTTTAATATCAAGCGCAAGTCTGAGACATGCAAAATCAAAGTCACAGCCCCCAAACATGCAGTGTCACCAACATGAGCACAGCATTTCTGCACAGCTTCTCCTTGGTTTGGTTTGGTCTGCAGGCTCAGCAAGGCAGGAGCTCTGTGCTCTGACAACTCAGTGAGGGGGAATTGCAGCTGGAGCCCCTCCCAGTCTGTCCCAGCCCGTTCACCACCCAGCATTTCCCTCTGAACTTCTCCGGATCCACTTCCCAACCCAAGCAGCAAACAGAATCACAGGGGCACGCCCCCAAAGGTAAATAAAAAACCTCTGCTGCTCCTGCCAAGGACAGAATAAGAGCTTGTCTGCTAAATTGTGCATTTCTCCAGTGCCCATGAGAGGGATTTTCAGTCCACTTCCACTCCTTTTGCCCTTGCTTCCCTCCAGAGTGAGTCCTCTGCTCTCCCACTCCTGCCCTGCATCCTTCAAAGCAGGATGAGTGGTTTGACAGAACACAGGCACCCAGGCACATCCCACTGTTCCATATAAATTGTTGTGCCCACCTCACATTGATTCCTTGTATTTTTGGTTCATTACAGTGCTCCTGTTAATTTTATATTTGTGTATAATTTAATTTTATATTGGTGTTCAAAAGCTCCTCAGCTGAAAATTCTTGACAAAGTGCTGAGTGTAAGCAGACATGAATCCCCTGTCCCTCAGCTATTGGAGACCAGAGCAGATCTGCACAGAGATCACATTTAACAATTAGCACAGAACAAAATACAAAACAAGGCTTCCTTTGAACCCATGAAAATCATTTTTCCCAGCAAAGCACAAGCTGAAGGCTGTAAATACACCTTTCTTTACAACACACCTTCTCCTGCTGCTGCCTTCAAGGCCAGGCTTCCTGCTCTCATTTTTTTTGTCTGCTTCTCACAGGAGATACTGCGTGGTTTAGACATTCACCAAAGGAACATTTTACACTGACTGGGTGGGATCAGACCAGATGAAAGGCTGAGCTTTACCTTGGCATGCACATAGCAGATTACTAGAATCCTTTGTAGGATTTAAAGTTATGAAAATCATCTCTCTTTTCAAATGTTTACAGATAATGACTTCTATTCACACTGTGGTAACAAAATAACAGCCAGGAATAAAACATTCAAGATCTTGGAGATTCCAAAGACAGGGAAAGAACAACAGTTTCAACACTCTTTTATCCCTTACACTCTTAACATTTTGTTTTTCTTTGTTTCTGTTGCCCAACAATGGCACAAAAACGTGATTGTCAGAACAGGTAACATCTGATGATGTGTCTCAAGATGAATATTCTAGTAGAGAGGAACAACATTTATACAGTCATGATAATTGATACGGCTTCCCATTATATCCTGAGATAAACAAACCCACTGAAGGATTAGAACCTGGCATATCAAGAAAGCTTGTCGCAATTCATAGTTAGGAACACAAAAAAGTATTATGGTATTTGAAACAGAAGAGCCTAAAAAACTCCACTTAAAAAGCTGCCAACAAAATGAACTCTGAAAGCCTTGTCTGAGACTCCCTTCTTTTCCAAACAAGATGCTGCTTATTATCCAGTCTGGTGTCACCATTAAAGAGGAGTGGAGGGGGAAGATGTGGGAGGGTGCAGACATCCCTGCTAATATGGATTTTTCTTCCCCCATGTGCTTTGTGTAAGAGCACACACAGAATTCACTGTACAGCAGCACAAACTCCCAATCCAAGGGTCCTTCAGGAGGAAGGTGGGATGCCTTGCCCTGCCACTCCACACATCTCCCAGGAGGAGAGAAAACAACACTCCCCAGGGCTGTCAGTTTAAAATCGTTCAGAAGCAGGAAAAAAAAAAAAAAAAAAGATGAAGGGGAAAACCACTGACAGAACTACAGTCTAGACTTAAAATACTTCCAATTAGAAAGCTTTATTACCATTTTGAAGGAGACACACACCCCACACAGTCCATTACACAGCCCCAGGAGGTTTACTCACATGAGTAAAGCCTATTTACACGGATGCAGGCTGGGAAGTGTTAGCCTTGGCTATCTGATACATCTCCTGCAGCTCCTCAAGGTTCTTCTGAGCAACATTTGGCCTCTGTCCCTCTGCTCAGGCTGCTGTGACTCTGATCATATAACAAAGCTGACCCTCCAGCTGCACAGGTAACACATTTCTTGGATTTCTCTTGGAAATCTTTGTAACACAGAGGGCTGCACCCATGACCTTGATGCAGCAGTAACTGGAAAAACTCCCTGCCAGTACTGGATTCCACACAGTGAGCGTGGATTTCTCACATAAATGCATCCTCTGTAAAGCTCACTTCAGGAATCAGCCAGGCTTTGTAGGTTGTAATGTGTCACAACTCCAATCAAGGGGGAATATGAAACAGATGTCATCAGGATTGGTAGACAGGGAGGAGAGGAAACACAGCCTCGTATCAAAGTACACGACATTACCCTGCTGGATCAGCATCCAGCACAGCTCCTCTCCCAGTTCAGCTGCACCAGGGGAGGGGTGTCAGTCAGCAGCAAGGAGAGGGGAGGGCTGGGCAGAGGGGCACCAGGAATCCTCACCCCTGTGCCACAGGCTCAGAATCCACCCCTGGGCAACCAAAAATCTCTGGCAACCAGCTGGAGACTGTGGGGAAAACTCGGTGCAGCCTCTGAGGACAAACCTCCCCCTGACTCCCACTGAGTGATTCCTCTGCACAGCTCTGTCCTCTCTCCTTTGTTCCATCTCCCAGGAGAGGGATATGTGGGAAAAGGTCCAGTCCTGTCAGCTTTTATAGATGATAAAACTGTGAACACAAATGCTAAAAGGCACAAAACATCCGTGTGTCAGAATCCTGCCTCTTCCTCCCTGTACTTGACATCACTTATCTAATCTAGTGCAGCTTCCAGATACATTAGAGAGATTAAATTCCAACAAATTAATAATGATGATGACACCTTCACTGTGTACCCAGTCAAATGAGAACTTGCTGCCTTTGGATGGTGATGAAATGTATTCCAGCCCTAACAGCTGGAATATATTGCTGTTTTCCTAGCAGCCATCTGGCATTCCAGAAGAGTATTCCAGCCACTTCTGGCTCCTGACTATTCACACAGTGTCATCTCAGAGCCTGGAGGTCACCAGGGCATCCTGATGCTTCCCCTGGCAAATGGAGGGAGGAGAGGGAAGAGCAGGGGTGCCAGAGGTGTTATTTCACCCTGGATGGTGAGGCAGCATTTTTGGAAAAACGTATCCTAACCACGCCATAAGTGAAGGATTTGTGACCTACACAACAGCACTCGACTAATCCTGGGCTGCATTTGTTCCAGATGGCAACCAACCCACTTAATCCAAGTTATTAACAACTGGCACTGCTCAGTGCTGTCCTCACAAGAATTTATTTGGTGGTGGTTTTCCTGTCTTCTGGATAAAACCACACTGACTTCAAACACCTGTAAGGGAAAAAAAAATTGAGCGTTGCTGTAAGAGAAGCAGGTGCTGTGTGCCTGAACCCTGGAATCCTGTGCTAGGGAATAAGGAATGCTCCTGCTGAGGACAGTCCCTTTCCAGGATGGTTCCACTGCCCTGCCAGCTGCCTTCACATCTCCAGAGAGTGAAGCTCTGCCTGAGCCAGGTTCTGTCATTTAAGCACAGCTGCTTCATGAGGCTGACCTAGATGGATCCAGATGTTGGCTGTTCTAGACCTGAGCTATTTCCTTAGGTCAGATTCTCATCCTTGGCATTTCCCATTATTTGGAGTTGCTCTGGATTGACACTGCTGGAGTGGAGCCTAAAGCCAAGCCCTTTTTATAGGAATACTGTCAGTGAAATTAGATTATACCATGAAATCAAATTCTTACTTGTTTTCATTTAAGGATGTAAACAGGATATCAGAGATAGGATCCTGATCCCTACCTGGCTTTTAAAACCAAAGATTACTGACTTGCTTGTGGCTATACCAGGGCCAGGTCGTGTTTGCAACAAAGTTAGGATGCTCAAACTAAAACAAAAATACACCACCAGCCAGTACTGGGCCACTTTTAATGCAGCTTTTAAACTTTTGAGTAGAAACTGCACCTTTAAAAATAGTAAGCTATTAATCTTTCCCTTATTTTCTTGACTCCTATATATCTTCTCCATGGCAGGCAGGTACCAGCTGCCATATTCCCATTCTTCACGCTCTGCACTCTGCAAAAAAAAAAAAAAAAAAAAAAAAAGGCCCCTGCTGGCCAATTCTTGTTTAAAATTGTGCATAATTGATAGTGGCAAATCTACCCCAGCTGTGTCTAAAACCTCTCCAGGGGCAAGAAAAACACTCTCTGTGACTGTCATTAACTACTAAATTAGCAAGTGCTCCTGGCAGTTTACAACGTACCACATCAGTCTGCTTTAAAAAATATATATAAAAATGTGAAGATCAGATGCCTGTGTGATGTCAAAGTTACAGCAAACTTTGCTGGCAGAACTTTGACAGACCCTCAGCTAAATCAGAGCAAAAAGGACAGGAAGGAGAGAGTGAAAGGAAGAGAGAGGAAGAGACACAAAGTTACCTGCTTTTCCAGGCAGACAGATTGAAAATGTCAAATTCAAGGCTGACAATAATTGTGCCTTTCATGAGGCACAGAACATCTTACTCCACATGGAGATATCAACAGTGTTCCTGATGCTGTGGCACAATTCCCCATGGAAAACAACTCTCCTGGAGGACTCTGTTCTGCCAATGCAACAGTTACAAGTTTTGTAATTGAAATATAAAGGTGAGAAAGAGCTGAGGTTGAAGTGTGGGGATGCAGAAGGTCCTAAAAGGCCACCACAGGTACAACCCTGGTGTGATCCCTGGCACAAACATGAGTTACTCCCTTTGGTTCACAAAGCAGCCAAAGCAGGTGGGGAAGGAAATCACAGAGTTCTCACAAATGTGTGGAAAAGCCTTGGGGACATCATGGACTGAACTGGCAGAGGGACAAAACCAGCTCTAGAAACTGTCCTGAATTTGGGTGAACTCTAAGACTGTCATTGTTAAAACTGACCATATTATTACCTTTTAAAAGTTTCAAAAAGTGCACAGAACTGTACAAACTTCTGGATTTTACAAGCAGAAAGGAGCTGGATGGCAGCTTTGGTCAGGGTACAAAAATGATCAGCATTGCAAAAGGTCTTTTCCTTGGGTAGCACCACTGAGTGATCACAACAATATGATAAATCAAGATAGGGTCCAACTTGACAGGTATGAGGAGCTGCAGATTTGAGTCCAAGTACCTAATTCCAGATAAAACCCTGACTATTTCATCTTTGTTGACTTTCCAGCCAGAGATACTGACTTGGATCAATCAATTCCCCTAAAGAACATGCCCTTCCCTATGACATAAAGACATTTTGAACCTGAAACCTTGGCTAAGCCTCTTCCCAAGCCCCATGACACAGACACAGGATGCCAAGCACGTTATATTCCCACAATTACATTCTCCATCCCAAATCCACCTCTTAAAACCTCAAACTGGTCACACAGATCCCATCCATTCTCCCAAGGCTTGTTCAGGGCTCAGTGCAGCTCTCACCAGGTGTTTTGCCCATGGGTAAACCAGACTACAAAGGCTCTGCTGAGGCTGCACCCTTGACTCAACATGAATCACAGTTCATTCTCTACCCTAAATACTCCTCCTGCATGTCTCTGCAATGGATAAAATGATCCTTATCTCTTATTTATGGAAGGAGCTGTTGGGAGGTTTTATTTACTGATTTCTTTCAAACTCTGGGATATCTTCTGATGAAAGATGCTTGATTCTATTTTGGGAAGTAATTTCACCCTCTAGGTTTGAACCATAAGGGAAAATACACTGCATAAACACTAAAACACAGGTTAATCAGCACAAGTGTTTTGCTCATTGAGCTCTTGCAATGACTCATGGCATGACAAGCTATTTCCAGACACTGGATCTGTTCAAATGGATGAATTTCTGTCCAATAACTACAAAAAGCAGCTAAGTGGGGCACTATTCCCAGGACATGGCTGCTGGCCAGGGGACTGAGGTGAACAACATCCTTGGTGGCTGCAGGTGTTCCTTCCCCTCAGTGCAGAGCTATGACTCTGTTGGATGTTTTCCACCCCCAGCTGGATGAGCTGAGCTCCACCAGCCCAGACAGGGTGACAGGGTCCCTCTGTGTCCCACCCCACCAGCCTGGTGGCTCAGTGGTGTCCCAGCAGGTGCCACACCAGCTCACACAGGGGGAACAGGCACTGGTGCCTGTCTGACAGAACGATGGACTGAGTCTGGAGCTGGGACAAAGCAAAGCAGCTCCAGGGATTCACAGCAGCAAGAAACCCCAGGCCTTTGGGCAGCCTGAGCCCTTCCATGGTCTGCAGGACTTGGGGCTGTGCAAACACGACAGAGCACAGTGAAAAGGCACAGAGAGACAGCAAATGTGCTCGTAGGAGTGGCTTCAATGCATTTTTAAAGCTTCTTCTGAGGAGGCAACATTAACTCCTTCTGTGTGTAATAAGTGGCTTGGATGCATTAATACCTGCATTCTGAACTGCCTTGCATTGCTCCCCTCATTTCTATTCTTTGCCTCCTCCCTCCTCTCAGCTGTTATTCCAGCATCTTTGCATTCCCCCTGGAGTTCATTCCAGCGGTGCTTTATGAATCACAGAATAAGATGGCAGCCAGCAGTGCTTTACACAAGTGTGGCTTGGCACCATTTCTGCCCTGCACGAGGTTAATCAAACCCCTCCTCAGACAATGCACAGCCTCTGCAGCCCCAGAGGCCCTGGGTCAGGAACCTGCAGCCTCTGCCCCAAATGCAGGAGTGTTTCCTCAGATCCCTGCAAGCCTGCCCTGCAATAATTAGATTCTGCAAAGCAAATCTGGAGCGGAGCAACAACTCCAGGGTTAAGCACCAACAAACTCATCTCAGGACTGATGCCTTTGCTACCTGTCTGCACCTTGGCACCAGCACCTCCTGCTCCTAACAAGGGTAAAACCTACACTTTTCTTCCTTATTAAATAAACTGAATCAAATTTAGAGTAAATGATGCTTAACCCCCCCACCCCCAACATTTAAACACTAACTTTTGTCGTTAGTGAGGTATTTGGTATGTAAAAATAAATAAAAGGACTGACACCGAAAAAGTGTGTGATTTGGGGGCAAGGGGAGGGAATAAAAGGATGGATTATAATGTGTCATTTTATATATGTGTCAAAGGAAACCAATTTCATAATAGGGAATAAAAATTCCCTGTTTAAATACTGTCAAATAAATCCTCAAATGTAATAGGGTTCACTTCTGGGGAAAGGAAAACTAAATCTGATTAAATATTAATGTGGCGTAGTATTAATTAAGAGAGAAAAAAGTCCATCAAGAGAACCCCAATATGTTTACTGTGTCCCCAGGAAGCTGGAAAATTTCACAATCAAGTGTGTAAATGTTCTAAAAAAGGGTCCTGAATATTTTATGAATATTTGTCATAAAACAGAAATAATAACCACTGTGCAGAGCTATTAGAATTAATATTTATGCTGCCCGCCATGAAATATTCATGGGGACGGAGAAAGGGGGGCCCGTAAGACAAGAATTAATTTACATTGGGCTTGGTTTACCCGCTGGCTTGATGTTTAAAGACGGCTTGACAAGGCTCCATATGAATCCGTCAGTCACTTGCAGCGGTAGGTGGGGTGAAGGCAGGGGGAGGCAGGGAGGGGGAGCTGGTCCAGGCTGCTGACAGCTCACAGATTGAGTTTCTGACAGCCCTTAAAAAAAAAAAAATAAAAAAAAATCTAAACGGCCCCCCACCTTTTTTTCCCCTTCTTCCATTGCCCAAGGCGCTCTGTACTGCCACCGTTCATCCGATCTCCCCTTCCATCTGCTGAAATTAAGGAATTAATGAGCGCTATACACTTTACAGCGGGCCCCAGGAATGTTTACTGGTGATTAAATTATAATGCAGCCGAGCTGTATAATTCATGAACCAATTAAAGGAAGTGTTAGTTGATTTGATGGGATGAGGACGTACAAAAAGCATTTAACTAATAGGGAACCGTGGGCTGCCGGGCGCTTTGGCTTTCTCGGATTACGCGGCTAATTGCTCTGCTTTATAGGGCTGTCACAGATAGCCATACATATTTCATTGTTCTCAAATACTTCAATTGTTTGCTTTCGTGTCGCTGCTGTAATATGTAGAAGCCCAGCCAAACTTCAGTGTAGTTAAAGCACTACTCTGCAAAAGCAGGTTGCTCTGGGAAGGGAGGGAGGGAGGGACGAGAGGGGCGCCAGGAGAAGGCTGGCTGAAAAGGAGTAACTTAAAGCCTCCGAGTTAAATGTCACTCAGCAATTACATGATTAAAAAGCTGCAACATACGATAGTCTTTTGTTTTACAACTTTTTGGACACTCATATTCTATGCTGACTTCACTGGGGAGAAAATATTGGTGCGCTGAGTTGGTTTTTGTTTTTCTAACGCTGAGGAGCGAACGAGGAAGGTGGAGAGGAAAATGCATTTTAAAAAACCCAGCAAGGAAGAGCAAGATTGCTGTGGTTATCAAGAATAACACATCGTGTTTAAACTGAGGTGGTTTGATATTCTAAAGCACAGGAGAGATGAAGGAGGTTGATTTCCCATCTGGGAGAAGGCTCGGTGTCTAATCCAGAGAGCTGCCGAGTCGTGCGAGCTGCTCATCCCAACAACTCCAGTTTGTTGCACAAGGAATGGGGGAATTTGCCATTCCTGCTGTTTCATAAAGCACTCCCCCCACAGCTGACAGGCCACAGGGTTTGATGAAACAGATTCTCTGGGTTTGAAGGGGCCTATCAGTCAAGTTACTCCTCTGTCAAAACAGGCACATTCTTCCAGCAGTGAAATCCCCAGCCCATATCCAGAGGTATTGCTGAAGAAATTAGGCACAATCAGATCAACATCTCACACAGGCATTATTTTGTGGTTAGACCCTGTATTTAATCTATTGAGTAAACAACTAGCTGGGTGAATATTGGATTTTTTTAGCTCAGTGATGAAGACTGCAGCCCTTCATGTGTCCCTGGCAAGGTGTTTTGTCACCCACCTGAGGGACTCTGTGGTAAATCCTGACCCGTCTAATTTGGAGCTTTCCATTCCAAAGTGTTGTACAAACACCAGCTCAGCAACTTCCAAGATAAGTTATTGTGTAAAGTTTATAATCTGGTTTATAAAGTTTATAAAGTTTATAATCTGGTTCATCCCTTTCCTCACACCTGTTCCCTCCAGGATTTGGGTTTGGAAAGCAATCCCTCTGGAGAGCCCTCCACCAGAAATCAGGATGGCTTTGCAAGCCAGTGCAGGTGTTCAGCAGGGAGGCAAAAGACCTACATTCAGTGAATAGTTACTTTTTTTTCTAAAAAGTAGAGCAAACATAAGTGGCCCCAAGAAGAAGGAGCTGCACATCCCATTTGCCAGGGCAGCACTCAGCTCAGGGCAGTCTGGGTGGAAAAAAAATTGGGGTACTAAAGAAAAAAGATTTCTCATATAGCTTGCCACTGATGTTAAAAAGCATGTAAATAATAATAAAAAATTTTAAAATAATTCCCTTTATTCAGAACTACCATATATTGGTAGTTTGTCCCAAGTTTCTGGGTTTAGTGATGCCAAACTTTGGCTTAGTTTAACAGGTAGGCTCCAAAATAAGAAATAATGACACAAGTGACACAGCAGGAAAAACTTGTCATCAACTCACTGGGAGGCTGAGTAAAATGGAAATTGGATTGCCTGCTCTAGAAAATAGAAAGGTTAAATTGTCTGGGAGATAAAGTTGATCCTAAACTCACCTAAATGGGCAGTGCCTCAGCTGTGAAATGTGACTTTCCAGATAATCATGGGGACAGTTTTACACACTGCATGTCATCCTGGGGGGCTTGAACTACCCATTGAAGGATTAAATACATCTGCAATTTGGTAAAAAACCATTAAATTACTTTTTTTTTACATTCAGCACCTGGGACAGCAACAAAGACTTCAGGGTAATAAAAAAGTGTTTGTTTTTTTCTGAGCAGAAAAACTGAGCTCAGACTCTGTCCCAGTCACAGTGAGCAGCACTGTGGGCATCACATGGGAGAAAAGCAGAGGTGAGAGCAGGCTCAGGAATCACTCTGTGCCAATGATTGCTAACAGGAAACGTCAGAACTTGGCAATGTCAAGGAATCAGAGGCGCTGCAGAAAGTATTTTCTTTGTGTCTTTTGAAGTGCCCTAGATACAATCAATCACACAGAAAAAAAACCCCCAAACCTCCTATATTTCGGTTCAATGTGGAAAGGGCTATTTGCATTTCAATATGTTCAGCTTATCCTGCCAATAAAAACATGGAATCATGAAGAAGAGATCAGGCCACTGGAGTGAAAAACAAGAGATGACACCCTGCAGACCTTTCAGATAAAACAACTTCTTGTTTGTAACATTTCTGTTGACGTCCCAATATTTCTGAATGATTGGGTTTTCAAATGAGATCAGTCAGCATGCAAATAAGGAAACAGGATCAAGACATCTCCCATATCTGATTGGATAGAGAAATTATCAAAAGACCCTTTTTTCATATCAAATTTCCATCACAAAAGGTCAAACTTTCAACTCCCATTACTTTTGCTAACTGCATTTCACTGTGCCTGCCAGCTCATTGCTGCTGCTGTTTTCAGAGGAAGAACAGAGGAGTAACAAACGATTCCATCTTCTCCCACATCTGTCAGACAGGATGGACAAACATTTTTTAATCTTACTCCATTTTTCTCTACAGCCCTAAAAAATCCTTGCAGCCAAAACATCCTTTCGAACCTGATTAGCTGTTCCTAGGCTGCTTTTATTTTTCTTACAGGTTCTCTTCTTATTTTCTAGCCTGCAGACTGACAGAGCACCAGCTGTGTTGCCAGAATGTTTTGTCCTGCAATTTGGCCATTTAAAACACTTTTTGATGTGTGCTTTCCTAAAATATATGTCCCTGTGTTGTCTGGCTGGACTGCTGCCTAAATACACAAATAATGGATGTTCCAGAAATGGCCCAAGACTCAAAGCACTCAGCTCACACAAACTCAGAGGAGCAGCTCAGCACCCTGAGGTGCCATCCACTGCTTTTCAGGTTTAAAGCTGAATTTTGAACAGCAGGGATAGCAAGTGGGGCAAGGACAAGAAAAATGAATTCATTAGTAAATTGGCAGGACTCGATGTATTCGTTGCTGCTGGTCCCATAAAAATTCTCCCTCAGTGTTGTTATCATTGCAACATATATAACCCATCAGATCAGTACCTAGAGGCTTCTGTTATTCTGATTTTCTCTGTTGTTCTTATTACTCAACAACTAAATGCTTCACAAAGCCATTTCCTACAGAAATATTTATGTTCCCAAATGTTTATTGGCCCCTCCGTCATGATCACGCTTTTATGAGCACTCTATAGAGAACTCTGAATTAAATACATAATTCCTGCTCTATTGGATCTGTGTTTGTCTATTTTACACAGCCAGGCACTGTGGTGAACCACAGAACACCTCACAGAAAATCTAATTTATATGGTAAAGATATATCTACCCACACTGGCTGTGTGGGCTGGTGATTACAGCAAGCTAATGAGGACCAGGAGCGTGGAGGGTTTAAATTCCATTAAAGGCTTTTTATTCATTGTGCTGCTTGTCCTGAACAACCTCTCCCAGTGATTTCTACACAACCACAGGCTCTGAGCCATCACAGGCTGGAAGGAGATGGAGGAAATGTCCCAGGAATGTGATGTGTCCACATCACACAGAGGACCACAACAGCTCAGCTACATGGAATAATCAAGCCTCAATCCCCTGGAATCTGCTCTTGCTGGCAGCTCTGAGCCAGGATCACTGAACAGCTCAGATCAGGAGCTGTTCCCCCAGATTACTTCCTTCATCTCTGATTTTTCATTTTTCTTCTCTTCTCCTGTTGACCAGAAGTGCCTGTGGTGATTTGTCAATGCCTCTGTGTAGCAGCTAACCCAAAATTTGGCCTCTCTACCAACATCAGTTCAATGTTCTCAGCTCCTTAGTGCCCAACAAATGCCAGATGCAGAATACAGGGAAACTTTTTGCATAGAAATTCTTGGGAATGGCTGGAGCTGTGCCAGGGGAGGTTTAGGTGGGAATTAGGAAAAGTTTCTGGTCCCAGAGCGTGGTGGGGCACTGCCCCAGAGCTCCAGGAGCATTTGGACAGAAAGGGACGTGGTGGGATTGTTGGGTCAGGGTCAGGAATTGGACTCCCTGATCCTTGTGGGTCCCTTCCAGCTCAGGGTACTTCATGGTTCTATAAAAATAACAGTGAATACATTTTATCTGTAACTCTCTGCTCTTCACAAGTCTATTACTATTGACACACTAATCATCAGGCCACTTAAATGGATAAAAAGTCATTATCTGAAAGGTTAAAATCTGTAGTGTTCTCTTTTTTTCCTGAGACATGTCTGGTCAAAGCTATTTGGGGGATGAACTGAGGATTTCAGTCACTAGGTAAGGTCTGGAGCTCATGGGATTTAATAATGGACTCTTCAGAGTAGATGAAGAAAATAGAAAAGATCTGCTGACTGGAAACTGTATTTGACATTCAGATACATCCACGAGTGAAGTGTGGGATTCTAATGATGAGTAACTGCAGAGGAAGTTATTCACTCTTGGACTGATTGCACAGGTGACTTTTAAACAGAGTGATTCTTCCTCCAAAAGATTCTCTAGTTCAAACAAGACTCTGTCTGAATCTGTTGTGAATTGCAATGTGTTTGGAATTAATCAGAGAGATTCTGACATTTAACAAAAAAGAAAAAGATGGGTTTTTCTTGTTAGGACTGTTTTAAATGAAGACTCCTGTTCCTTTAAAGGCCCAACCATTATGCATAACTATTTGTGCTCAAAAATAAACTCAAGGAAAGGACACTCACCTCCACTTGTAGCTTGCACATACCAGGAAAATGTGAAAAGCGGAATGTTTATATTATTCCCTACTAATAACAGAATCCTGCCTAACAACACAATGAAAAACACCTTTTACAAAATCAAATCCTCTGCTTCTTCCGAGGGCAAAGCTTCCAGGTCACCCAACAATTAAGAATTTCCCAAATGCACAGTTCAGACAACCACAGGAGCTCAGCAGCACAGACCTCATGCACCTTGGAAGAATGAGGAATATTCACAAATATCAGCCCTTTACAGAATGTTTTTTAAGGGCAGGAGGAAACCAGAACAGCTTTTTTTGTTGGCTTCCAGGAAAGAGCTTACACTGCCATTACCATAAATCACCCCAGAACATCCACAGTGATAGAGCACCTTTCATTAAAAAAAAAATAAAATAAAAAAAAAATACTGCAGCTTCCTTCAGAAGCACTGCCACTTGCCATTTCTTTGAGGTAATCAGATAGCTGTTAATTAATAAACCTGTCAGGTGAATCGTCCTGCTCGGGTCATCATTATCCATTCTGTAACAGAATCCTGCTCTCATCACTGCTATCCACCCCATAGCTTCCAGCTCAATTAACTTAATGCTATGCAAATGAGAGGCTCTCCTCATCATTAGCTTATAGCCCACAAATGTTAATAACATAATTGGGCCTTCAACAGGGTAATTAGACACGATTTCTTCCATTAGTCTTACAAGGCTAATTATTGTTGATAGGAGAGAGGGGATGAGTCCCAGTGCTGCATGCAAAGAGGGGCATCTGGTTAAAGCAAATATAGACAAAACATCAACAAGGTAAAACAACAGTTGAGATCCAGAGCAGGGTCAGCTAGGGGTGGGGTGAAGGAAGACACCATCAGGAGAAACTCAGGAACCTCGGGAGAAATTCTCTTCAAGACAAGAACTAAACCCAAATATCCAGCCTGATGCTGGAGCTCTCCTGCCCTTAGCTGCAAAACAACCTGATGCTTAATAAATCCAAGGAAGCTCCTCTCAAGCTTGTGCAAACAGGGCAGTTGGGAAGCTGTGCTGATCAAAATTCCCAGTTTTGAGATGCAAATGTGCAGCCACAGAGAAGACTTTGAGAACTGAATTGATTCCTCCATTTCCCAGGTCATTGTGTCCAACCATTTCTCCTGTGTTTGATCACAAGATTTTTCTGAGCAACACCTACTTGCTGTAAGAACCAGAGGAAGTTTAGATAGCAGGAAAAAAAAATCCTTCATGGAAAAAGTGGTCAGGCATTGGAACAGGCTGCCCAGGGAAGTGGTGGAGTCACCATTCCTGGATGTGCCCAAAAACGCGTGGATGTGGCACCTGAGGATGTGGTTTAGTCATGGTGGTGTTGGATGGAAGGTTGGACTGGATGATTTTAAAGATCTTTTCCAGCCTTCAGGATTCTGTGATTGTAATTACAACTTTGGAGTAAACAGAATTCTTTAATAATCACAAAGCAAAATGCATGTCAGCAATTTATTCACACAAAGTTAATAAAAACCTGAATTCAGTGCAATGGACTGGCAGTAATATCTCTTAACAACAACAAAAAATGGCAGCAAGTTTCCAAATTTAAATTATATTTTGGCTGGTGAGATGAATCCTTTGGTTTCACTGCAAGTATGTGAGGAGGAACCTTTTCTATAGACTTGTCCTGAAAATCAGCTTAAATTATGTTCACAGAAGTAGCAGCTTTTACCAGAAGGTTAAATAAATCCATTACTCTTTTAACCTACTGTACCTTGACCTTTGGTCAGCCTCTCCACAGAACAGGGTTGTTCACTCAGTGAATATCAGTGGGACATTAATCAGCATTCGTGTCAAAAGAATGATAGACCACAATTTTTTAAGGTTTTTTTTTTGTTTTGTTTTGTTTTTTTT
>VWYP01016317.1:78114-162198 GCA_013400435.1 Pycnonotus jocosus
TTTTTTTTTTTTTATCAGAGCATGGCAGTGCCCTACTGAGCTAAGAGACACAGAACCTGTGAGGAAAGGGTGATGTTTAAAAGCCTCTGTGGAATAGATAAAAATCTTTCACAAAATGTATTTCAAAGGACAGCATTCTGTGGAATTTTGCAAATGTAATGGATTTAGGGACGGAAAATATGATCCTTGCAAAGCAAAAAAGCCCTGGGTCACCTCTTACACCTGAGCCAGTTTAAGTGATAGTGATTAATACATTTATGTGGCTGCAGGTGATCCAAGCCCACAGAACTGGATCCAGTGCATCTGTCAGAGATCAGGGATCATTCCCACACCTTTCCTGCAGAATAAACCATGGCAGGATTCAGCTCCCCTCTCTTAAATTGCCTTGCACTTACTAAATTTACTCACTAGAAAATTCTCAGCAAATATCTTGTTCCAAGGCAAACAGCAGTAAATCCACTGATGTTTTAATGAAGATTACATTTTCTAATCCTCATGGTAATGACAAACCAGTCTCCAGTCAATATGCAATATTACTCGTCAGTTTTAATCACCAAAACTGAATTCTATTTGCTACAGACTGATGCACTTGTCTTCCCAGATCTTCAGCCTGGAGATTCTGAGCAAAAGCAGCACAATTCCTGATCTGCTGAGGGTTTTCTGCCTGGGCCAATTTTGCCACAGGAGCTCTGAGTAAAGCCTTACTCTGGGATTAGTCCCAGATCCAATGAGATCACTACATCAGAGCACAGCTGGCACAATCCTGGCCACGTTTTTTTCTCAGAAATTCTCAATTCCAGTGATTGTGGAGTTCATAAACTCAGTTTTAACCTGTACAAGATGTAAGGGTGGTCTGAGTGCATTTATTCAGAAGAATATTCTGCCAAATTCAGTTACCACACTACTGAAGAATCAGCAAGGTATTGACATGATGGGAGATGCTGGACAACACTGGACAACACTGGCCAGCCCTCCTCTCCCCTCGTGCTTCCTCAGCCACTAAATATCTTCATTTACAGTTCTCACACCTGCAAAACCCTCCTCAGTTTTATCAAGACATGTCCTTTTCACAATGAAAATAAATGCCTTGGTTAATTAAATTAAAATGCTGCCATATCTTTGTATTTAAAGTTTCCCTCCCTCCCTCATTTTTCGAAAGTTTTGCTGGTTCCAGGCAGATCTCAAAACCAGCATCTTCATCACAAAAATGCTACAAAATCAGCCTTGCATGTACATGGGTTTTATTTGTGTGTTAACTACCGAGTTAATTAAGGTGAAATTTTGAAAATGACTGCTTTAGACCGTGAGGAAATAGTCAGAATTGACAAAGCACATCATCTTTTACCCTGTGAGGCCAATCAGCATTGCACACCATGAAATGCACTGGTGGTGCATGACTGCAGCCACAGCTTTTCCTACGTTCCCATCTCAGCAGAATTGTTGGTTCAGAGGGACTTGAGGAGAGCTGCAGGAGGACCTCAGGTAATGCCCCAGCACCCCCAGCTCTGCTGGATCCCAGCCCAGAGTCAGTGAGATGGACAGAGAGCAAACTGAGACACCTGAAGGAGAGTTCAGTGAACTCTTGGGGATGCTCCAAAATGTGGGAATAAAAACTTCAGCAGAGAGAGGGCACAGGGGAAAAGCACGAGGTGAGACTTGGCTACTGTTTAAATGATAACACTTGGATTTCCTTGGCTGTTTCACTTCATTCCTTAAACCAAAGCTGTGTTTTAGGGGAATGCCCTGAAGAGCCTTTGCTGATTTGTAGAGATTGGTATCACAAAGTTGTCACTGGACTGAGACATGACTGGCTTGCTTTGTCTTGTCTACAATTTGCTACCAGTGCCAGAGATATCAAAATTAGCCCAGACTTTGCTGTTTTTACAGGATTTTCCCTCTCCAGTTTGGTGCTGAGTTCAGAAAGGCAGCCTTGATGTTGGTGGCAACTTCCAAGAGAAACAGTTCCAATGTAAAGGGCAACCAGGAGAGAAAGTCTTCAGGTTTCCTAATGTTTCCTCATTTGTGAGAGATAGTTATTGCAGGAAAATCTCCCTCCTTTCAGCAGTAAAAGGAATGAAAGCGTTGTGGATGTGGTATTGGGTCCTTAAAAATAATAATAAAAAAATAAAAATACCGACTTAGAAGTAGAAGCTTTTCTTCTTTCCCTTCCTGGAGACTTTGGAAGCTTGCTGAGATCAGAGCACTCCTTAATTGCTGTATGCAGGATTTCACCACACAAAACTCCAGCCATCAAAAGGAGCTTGTAGGAGATGAGGTAACTTCTAAAAATAATCCCTGCCTCCCACAACTGAAGCCAAATATACCTCCTATTCTTGTTGGAGCAAAATCAGCTTGTGACAGCAAATGCAGCATCCTACAGAAAGCCCACAGAAAGATTTTAAAACTGCATTTGATGTTTTGTTTTAGCTGGCTCAAGATGCATATTAATGCTCCTCCCCAGGAGAGAAAGGCTCTTATGGGACCAATATAGGTCAGGCAGAATGTGCAGCAGAAGTGACATAATCTTTTCCTTGTAATCATCCAATTTTCTATCTATTGGATTATTTAAGAGCAAGAGCTTCAATTCAGAGTAGTGTTAGGAGGGAAGAGAGAGCACAGTCTGAGCAGGGGAATGGAGAATAAGGATTCCCCACCAGTGGCTAAACCTCAAAAATCTGAACAAGGAGCTGCTTCCATTGGGTTTGTGTGGACAAAAAAATGAGGGTGAGTTTGTGCAGTAGATGTAAGCCCTGGGAGTGCTGAACAGAACCCTCATGCCACAGAGAGGTGAGGGAATGGGAGGTTCTGGATTTATTTTGCTCATTACACCATGCCCAGTGCTGCCTCTTGCAGATCAGGAAACAAGAGTAAATGGCTTAATTACAATCTTGTTAATGAGCAGGCTAAGTGTCCAAACACTTGCATCAAGAGATGAGACAATCACTGAGTTAGTCCTGCAGCTTGGAAAAGGCTACAGAAGCAGAAACTGGATTAAAGTGATCCCACTCATTGAGTGAAGCAGAGGAGTCTCAGTGAGAGGAAGATTTGCTGATTTTGCCCAGCAAACACCGGGATTTTGGCTGGGGAACAGAAGCTGTGATGTTTCCCCCTGGCCAAGGTGCTGTGGGTGCACACCCAGCACAGGTAAGAGGGGCAGTGTCTCTGCTGGGGATCACAGAGCAGGATTCCTCACCTAAAGAACATTTCCCAGCCAGTTTCTATTCCATAAACACATCACAGAGCTCTGCAAGATCTGCCCCTGCTGCCCCTCGGTTTTTACCAAAAGCCTGTTTGATTTGGGGCTGCAGGAGGAAGAGCCCAGCTGAGATGGGAGCACTGAAATGCAAAGGGAAAATGAACCCCAAAGCAATTAGTGTTAGTGAGGACAAGAGTCACTAAACAGCAGCCACAGAATGGCTGGAAGAGTGAGCTGAGAAAAAAAAAATGAGAATGATTGAAATAGAGAATTGTGCTGCCTATTATTTGTACAATTTTACAAATTAATCCAAATCCTACATAGTTCACTTGGACTTTTCCTACAGTTTCTCTGTCTCTCTGGTGCAGGCAAATTTCATTGCACTGATTTAGTCCCTTGATTACCACATCATTTTTTATTTTTTTTTCTTTGCCTGCAAATGAGGAGAAAATAAGATATAACATTCTTTCTTTGCTACGCATCAGATTTTTGTATGCCATCAACTGAGCCCACATCTATTATAAATACACAATATCCATCATTGAAATTAGGTCAAAGTTTTTAAAATGCTCTGTAAGATTTTTCCACATCAGAATAATTCAATCACTATCATGTTTCCTTGATGCAACTATTTTGGGATTTAGCTTGTTCCTTGATAGGGATTTAATTAAGTCATTTACATGTAATTTCCCAATAAGTGGCTGTTACAAAAGGCAGCAAAGAAATGAAAAGGCAAAAAAGGAACTCGAAGGCAGCCGATCTTTAACAAAAAAATATTTCTGATATAAAAATGAATCTGAGGAATACATATTCAGTGATAAATATTCCAGTCCATGTCTGGTAAACTCTCAGATAATGGCAGCATGGTGGGGTCACTGGGGTTCTATTAGCTCAATTAATGAGGAGTAAGATAAGGCTAACACCCAGCTCTTCAAACGGCTCAAAAATAGAGCTGATAGTAATGGAGTTATTAACCTTCGCCAGCCATTGAATTTTGCTGCTGATTCAAACTCCATTTCCTAGTTCAGGCCTCCATTAATAGGCTGTTTATTATCCCTAATCCACATTGGGATCAGCTGCAGAAATATGAAAGCCCCATGCAAAGACCAAATAGTTAAAAAGAATTTTTAAATTTTTTTTTTTTCCATTCTGATTTCTCCTTTTTCAACATATTCACAGGTTCTTCCTTAGAAATTAGGAACTTCATTATCCCTAAAGTGTTTGAATACATGTTCTCAGCAGCGTGGTGAAAAAGAAGCCTGAAATATATTATGTAAAAAGATGACATAATTGGGAACACAGCCACATCATTTTGAAGACCAAATAAAACCCTGCTGGAAAGCTTGCACTGGAGAAGCTGTTGCTGTTTATTTTCTCTACTGGGAAAGAAACAACTTTAATTTGGGAAAAATGGGTATTAGAAATATATTGTGGATGTACTGTTGGGTCAATCCTTTGGCTCAGCTCTCCCCTGCCCAGCTCTGTCTGTTCACTTGGATTATTTGTAATGTAATTAATCAACACTGAAAAGCAAAATAACTGACCCTGGAATCAGATCAGAAGGACAAAACCAAGGAAATAACGGAGCAGGGAAGTGGCAGTGCCAGGACAGGCAGCAGCAGAGCCTTTGGCACTGATGGGAGGGCTTGAGGAGAGCTCCAACACAAACCTGGCTCCAAATTTAATAGAGAAATCTTCAATTAAAGGGTCTCATTACATTCTCTGCTGAGTCTGAACTCATTCAACTGAGATTTTTGACATTTTGTAAATTTTTGGTGTATTTTTAGTGACAATGTTTAGTTACCACAGTCTACACACAGAAGATGTTCTTCCAAAATCTATCCCAGTCACATCTGATAGAATATCTGCGATTATGAGTGATGGAGTTAAGATCAAAATAAAAATGTTTATTTTATCCACCTCCAGTACACAGTGCTGCCCTCAAATGCAGTTCTGGGTGTCCCACCTCAGCTAAAAAATAAAGCTGGAATGTCCAGTGAGGGGAGAGAACAGGATGATCATAAGAGTGAAATGATTTCTAGGAGAAAAAAAAGGATAAACAGATCAAGGTTGTTTGTCTGGGAAAGAGGTGACTGAAGGGCAAATACAAGGGGCCTAGAAAATCAGGAGTATTGGGAGACACAACCAGGGAATATCTGTGATTGTTTCTGAAGAGAAGAAATGCACCTGGAAAAAAATTATGAAATATTTTCATATGACACCCAGTGAAACGTGAAACTCCTTTCCACGTGATTTGGTGGCCCGAAGTACAGAGTTGAAAAAGAGACCACAAAGTCAAGGAAAAGGGGTGATTAGAAGCTTTCCAAAGGATCCTCTGGCTCAGAGAATCCTGAAATTTCTGATTGCCTTAAGCTGGCAGGGGCCCAGCAGAGGAATGAACCAGCTGAAGGTGACAATCAGAGATGTACAACAGGACACTGCTGCTGCCGAATCTTATTTTAACTCTGATTTTGGGAGAGAGCAAAAAGGATAAAAAATACTTTGGTGGATATTACATTGAGTTTTCAATAGAACCATCCATGGCTACACTCTACGTTTCTTTTTGTTGCTTAAGCACTAATTAAAAATAGCTAAAATACCCATTTACACTCATTTGGGTGGGAAAGTCAGTCCTTTGTGTCAGCAGCTCAGAGCTTCAGCAGCAACCCCGTCAGTGTGGATTTGCACTCAGGTGGGCACTGAGTGGTTCATGGCACAAAAATGGCACTGAATGGTTCATGGCACAAAAATGGTTCACGGCACAAAAATAGCATTAAATGGTTCATGGCATTAAATGGTTCATGGCACAAAAATGGCACTGGATGGTTCATGGCATTAAATGGTCCATGGCACAAATATGGCACTGAATGGTTCATGGCATTAAATAGTTCACGAGACAAAAATGGCACTGAATGGTCCATGGCACAAAAATGGCACTGAATGGTCCATGGCACAAAAATGGCACTGGATGGTTCATGGCACTGAACGGTTCATGGCACTGAATGGTACATGGCACAAAAATGGCACTGGATGGTTCATGGCACAAAAATGGTTCATGGCACTAAATGCTTCATGGCACTAAATGGTCCATGGCATTAAAGGCTTCATGGCATTAAATGGTTCATGGCACTGAACGGTTCATGGCACTGAATGGTCCATGGCACAAAAATGGCACTGAATTGTTCATGGCACTGAACGGTTCATCTTTCCCTCCCCAGCTGAGAGCCCATGCACAGCCCCAGCTCCTCATTTGCCCCAAAGGCTGCCCCAGTTTGATGCCAGGAGGATCCTGTCCACTCAGCCAGGAGCTGCTTCACAGGGTGAACACAGAGAGCAGCTCGGTCTCCCCGGGGCTCTTTGGGAGCCAGGGTTTGCAATTTTCCTGTGCCAATCCACGAGAAAACCCTCCCTCTACTGCAAATCCTAATTTCAAGAAATCCCCCTGCTTTCTCAGTGAAAATTGAATTATTTTCCTTTTTTCTTCCAGAGCAGTTCTTTGGATGAGGTAGCTGATGCTGTATGAGGGTTTTTTTTTTATTATTATTACATTTTAACAAACTTTATAGCCCATTTTGTTTGTTTTCAAATAACTTTATTTTCCTTCTTTTCTACCATCAATTACTGGGTTTGTTTTTCTTTCTGTAAGATGGAGGAGTCAGGAGACTGATCCTGCTCAATGCTGTATAATTTAGTATTATGTGTGGTAGCTTTATGAGGTGGGAGTCAGATAAAACATAGTATTTGAACACTAACCATTTATTAGCTCTAAGGAATAGATTTGTGACTTGACAAGCAGACAATAACTCTGTGTTCTGATCAGCCAAAGAGGTCTAGTCTGAGTTCAAAAACCAGAGTAACACTCTCTTTCACAAATAATTTTGTTTACTGATGTGACTAGATTTTAATAATAAACTTGATATATATGTAAATTTATTTTAATCTAATTTCATCAACAGAGCCCTCCTAAAAATGAGACTTTGTAGATTGTTCTGTGTCTGATTTATAGATTTCTGCATCCTATTCCCAGATTGATTTCAAGGCTATAATTCTATCAGGTTTTTCTCCTGATGTCAGAAACACCACCTCTGCAGATAGTGTTTTATAACTAGCATCACAACTGAAACTGAATTACTGCCCTGCTATCCTAGGCTGCAATGTGTCCTTTTGTTTATAATCACCCTCTCTGCCTTACATCCCCACCACTTCAGCTTCATGGAAAATATCAGCTCCCAGATCAATCAGGCAGCTCAGGGTCTGTTTCTGTCCCTCACTTCAACCCCTGGATAAAACAGGGACCAAATTCTAAACTCAGATGTGAACGTGCAGAGCTCTTTAAAGCCAAGGGAGGCTGAGCAAATGGATCAGTGCTGAATTTCCACACATCCAATTCCATAATGAGTTGCTCTTCCTCCCTTGATGAGGTCTCAGTCCTGTGCAGGAGCACGAGGGGCACACTCCAGTATTCACACTGATCTCAGGGACTCAGATGTGTTCAGGGATTCAGCACCTTCCTTCCAAATGCACAAGAAGAATAATAATCTGTGAGAAATTATGTTTCACTGAGTCCAGCACAAGTTTTGAGGTTCTTTCTCCATTTTTTTTTTCATGCAATGGATTCCTGTCTAAGATGCACATTGTCTTAGTTTGGATTAATAAAGTTACTGCTGTTTTCACACACTTCCCTTTCCAAACCTTGATGGATGACTGGCAGTTCCTTCCTTCTGCACTCCCCTTTAATCTCTCTCCAACTCAACCTCAACCTTTTCCATCCTCCTCCTTTCCCTGTCCAGGAGGGAATCCAGGGCAATCACACAGGACACACAGGAAGAGTAACTTTGCCAAATTAGACACTGATGTGGGTAATGCACCTCTCCTACCACTGCTTTTTAGAAAAGAACATCTTCCTTGGAAGCAGAAAAACCACAAATTCCTAATTTTTGCCTTTGGAATGACCACTGTGCCAGGCAGTGGGATGGACAGAACCAGGAAGGGCTGGGATGAGAATGGAAAATCCTCTCAGCTTTGATGGGTGCACCAGCACTTTAAATCCTCACCACCTTTGGACCAGCTGTGAAAAGTAACTCTGTTTTATTTGCTTGGCACTCGTAGCAGTTCTCTTTGGATGCTGATGTCTCTCATATTACATTTCTGAACAATTCATTATAGCTCAAATAAAATGTAATTCTCGTGTTGTTTTTAATTATTTCACAAAACCCAAAAGTCTCATAATGATCTCCTTGCAATACCAATATATTTCCATGGTATTATGTCAATGCTGAAGAAAGAAGATGTAGATTCGCCCCCCTCCTGCTGCAAATAAAACACATCTTCTCATATAATCCAAACTTTAATCCATTTCTTATGGTTTGGCTTTAGAGGCAACTCAAACAAATAACCAGAACAACAAACCTCTTCTCTCTCCCACAGTTTGGCCATCTGGAGCATTTGTCAGGCCAGGGCTCTATTTCCTCCTCTCCAGGAGCAGGACCCCTTTCCTCACCGAGGAAACAAAAACTAAGCTGCAGCAGCATAAACGACGTCAAGGAAGGTCTGTATCTTCCCACAAACAAATTTGTCATGTCCCTAACACTGTGATGGCTGGATTTGTCCCTTACCTGTTGGGATTAATCTGTGCTTTCTGCAGCTGCTCTCCCTGCCCCACGTCCCTGGGGAAGCCAGAGAGCACCCAGCCATTGGTCAGGCAGTCGAGGGCATTCAGGCGTTCTGTCAGCAGCCTCAGGACAAGGTTGTCTGGCACTGCAAAGGAGGGAAAAAGGTGACATTTATCCTGTGTGCTGAGTCTGCAGTGGAGGGGGATGCTCACAAGTCCTTCTGGAACCAAACCAAACAGTTCTTCCCGTTTATGACTGATTGGCATCGGGCTTCTGCATATTTACTGTCATGGAACCCCCAAACTCACAAGGAGCTGTAGGATCAAAGCGAAGGATTTGGTAAAACCTGGTGCCCACATAATTTTGTGATGTACTTCTTCCTCTCAGCCACACTGGACCGGTGTCACAGTGATGTGTGTGACACAATCAAAATGCAAAAACAATGACCCAAGCTGTGGAAAAGAAATCCTGAGACAGGAAAGGAATTTCTGAGCATTCTGGATTGAACTCAGCAGTGATAATGGTTCTGCCACAGTAATGGTTCTGCCACAACAGGCTACGTGTGCTACTGCTCCAATTTACCCAAAAGCTTGAAGGTTTTATAACTGAAAACACTTTTCAAAATTAATTTCAACATTAACTACTGCATTGATGAACCCCTAATTTTAGACCTAAAAGCTCCTTTTCCTCTATTATTATTCTTCTTTAGGGCAAGAGAGAACATCAGCAAGTTACTGACTGGGATTACAACTACTATGGAGCTTTTAAAATTCTATTTAGTGGGACACAGTGGTAAGGGAGTATCCTGCACATTTTTACTAGAACCTTTATAAAGTAAAATACTTCAATTAAGATACTTTAACTTTGGTTTGTTTGAGGTTTTTTTTTTTTCTTTTCTTTTTCGGGAGGAGAGCGTGTGTTCAGAATTAAATTATTAAGTTCAATGGAGTGGCTACAGATTTTCCAATGACTGTTGTCGTGTCTCTGGCTCAGTGTCAAATAACCCCGAAGAAAGGACAGCAAAATCACCTGGAGCTGCTTCCCAAAGCAGCAGCCAAACCAATTCCCAAGCAGCAGGGAAAGCCCCTTCCCTTTATCTGTCTGATACACTGAAAACAAGAGAGAAATTGCTACATAAATCCCCTTCATGGCAGGTTGATGTTTTGATACTCACCCTGCCATCACATCTGCATACAAAAATACAACAACAAGTGCTTGTAGGAGAGTGTATGTGTCAGATTTCTAGCACTGCACTTCTCTTCAGGACAAGCTGACAGCAATCTGCCTGGATTTTAGCAGAGTGAATTATGAGCAGTGCACAGTTCTACACAAGCAGGTTTTAAACTGCAATGATAGAATCCATTCGCTCCTGGAATTTAACGTTGCACCTCTATCATGAAATTCATGGCTTCCCCTTTAAATAATCGAATTACTGAGTTTACAGAACTGCACTCAGGATTCAATGTACCAACAAAAAGAGAGGAAAACCGCAGGGAATTAATTAGGAAACAGATTAGTGTATTAATTGAGGATATCCACTTCACATTATAAAAGAACAAGTTAAAGAGAGTAATATTCTCCATCTGCTGAAAGGAGGAAAAAAAAGGAATGGAATAAACCCACACACTTGACAAAGAGCAAAATGACAATGCAAAAACTGAATATTCTGTTAAAAATGGGATTCATAAAATTAACTGTAACAATAGCACAGCAGCAGGAAGGAATTTTATCAGATGGATGATTATTCCTTATCCAAGACCTGAGCTGCAGCAGGCATGGGAGGGAGAACAGCAGAATTTCAGTGCTCTTTCAAGGGCAGTTCTGTCCCCACCCTCCAGCTCACAGGAATTAACACAAACCCAACACATCCTAGCAGGAATAAAGAAAAACAAACCAACCCTCATTCTCTCTCCCAAAAATGCATTCCATACAAAGAGCAGTGGAATTTTCTCATAGTCCTGAATTTCTGGCTGCAGCACTAAACTTTTTTTAATGTGTATTATTTTATGACAATTCCTACTGGAATCACTGCCATGGATTTACAGAGATGCCAAGTGACATGATTTTATTTTTTTAATTTCAGAATGCTCAAAACAGTTTTGCAAGGAATTGGAATAAATCCTACAAACCCATGAGTAAAACTGCAGGAGGATTCTGCCAGAGTTGTCAGGTGAACAGGGGGTCAGGGCAGAGCTGGGAGGCCCAGGAATGGCACAGAAAGATGGAAATCCTGGGCTGCTGAGCTTCCAGCAGATCCTGGGAGATTCCCCAGTTCCAGATTGCTTCCATCCTTCATATGGGAAGGAGAAACACTGCAGTCTATGAGGAAATTAAAAAGGAATTCTGATGGGAAGCTGGGGCATCTCCTGGGTCTGAACACTTCCCACAGGACTTCTGCGAGCCCTGATGATCAAAATCCTCCACTCTGGTCACTATTTTGGAACAAAACTGAAGCAATCACACAAGGGGGGAAAAAAACAGAGATGCAGAGAGAATTAATTAATAGTTTCTCTAATGACAGGCCAGGTTTGGGGTGTTCTGAGGGATGCTGGGGACACCTGACACCTCTCTCCCTTCAGCCAGGAGTGACTGCAAGACATCAGCAACACACATGTACACACATATACATCACTGAATAATATAGATGCTTACATATTTGCTGTGCCTCCCTCTAAAGCTTGATGGTGAGAAATAAAACATAAACAAGTCAGACAGCAAGCTCTGCTCTCCTCTTGATTAGCAAACACACCTATCACTTCAACACAATGGGGGAACAGAGCTCGTTGGCTGCTTGGTGGCATTACAAAGTACATCAGCTGCCCTTGAACAGGAACAGTCACACTTAAAACAGCTGCATTAAAACTGTAAAACATCTTCCACAGACCAGAGGGAAGGGAGAGAAAAAAAAAAAAAAAAAAAAAAAGGAAAAAAAAATCAGTATTATTCTTATTTTGTAGTACAGACAGAGTAGGTAATGAAGAACTCTGCGGTACAGAATTCCTTCTCACTCATGTGGAACTGTCTCTGGAATGCAAGGCAAATTAATAACCTGTAATTGGAGGGGCACACAGCCTGTGAGGAGCTAGCCAGAGGTCTCCTGGCCTTAAGCACACGACCCAATGGGCATATAGCAAAGTAAAATATAGAGCTTTCCTGATGAGACAGTCAATCTACATGTTTTAAGGAGATTATGAAGCACGAGAGCTTTGAATAATCAATTCCTTTTCAACGTGAGCTTGTGTGAGTTTCCAACTCTGAAAGTTGGGGGAATGAGACTCGAGAGAGATTTTACTTTATCATTAGAGAAGTCCAAAGGTAAGTTTCCTGTAAAAATTACAATGTGCTGCTGCAAAGAGATATCCAGACTGGGTAAGGTGGGAGCACGTCTCTATTAGGGAGAGAAATCAAGGCACAGGAGTAAAATCTACCCCTCAGAAGTAAAGCTGCAGAGCCACTGAGCTGCACTGACTCCTGAGAGCATCAAACACAGCTGTGGACCAGTGTTGTTTGTGAGAAAATTTAAAAAAAAAAAAAAAAAAAAGCTGTTAGGGGAAAGAGAAGTGTTTTAAAAGTTTTATTCTGATTTTTATTATTTTTTTCTCTCTTATAGTTCTGTTAATAAACCTGTCTTTATACCTTTTAACTTGGAGCCTACTTTGCTTTTCTCCTAATCCTATCTCACAGCAGAAAAGCAGGAAATAATTCTAGCAAACACTCAAACCGCTACACTAATTATGACACACAGAAATTAGCAAATGTAAAACCACCACAACCAGGATCACAGTGTACCCCAGGCATGGAATAGCAGCAGAATGAGGCCACAAGCAGCTCCAGATGAAAATATAATTTGTCTGTGCCTACATCAACCCCACACTCCTCATCTCCTTCATCTCCCAGCCTGTTTCACCACGTTAATGATCAAGACTACGCCCCTGAATTGGCAGCTGTGGATCTCTGAAGTGATTTAATCATTTCAGGGGTTTGATCAGGCAGGGGACAAGGCTCCAAGTGCTGCTGCTCGTGCTGGAACTGCTGCGTGGACACCCAGAGATTTTCCATCTCCAGGGCTGTAAATCGGCACCTTCCAGCAGAACATTTAAAAAATAAATTTACTGCTCAGAGCTTCAAAGGTTCTCACAGGTATCAGGTACTTCTCATGAGAAGCTCACAGGAGTGTGGCCTATTAGCTCTACCCCAATCCATGGATCTGCCGGGCTAATAGAAACCCGGATCAGGCAATCAGTTACAAAATCAGGCAATCAGTTACAAAATCACACCATCTGCTCCAGACAAAAGTAACAGAACATTAAAGGCACGGTCTGAAAGGGAAAAACACCACCTGAGAGATTGCAGGGCACTATTCTGCAATAACTTCAATGCTGTCAGTGCTCCAAGCTATGCAATTATCATATTTAAATTAATACCTCCTCCATATATTTCCCTTTAAAACAGACTTTTGAAGGGTATCGACTCACTTCTCCAAACCTATAAAACCTCGATTCTAAGAACAGCATAAATGTATACAAATTCTGTCAGCTTTGTGCTCTAAAAGGTCCTTTTGACAATATTGTCCATCTATGCTTTATCCTGCTTTTTGGGATTATTTTTTTTTCAGCAAGGTCTGAAGATTTTCACAGCTAATTCAGATGCCTGAGGCTTGATCCCAGTAGTTGACAGTTAACATCTTGTCCTGAGTACAAGCTACTGCCAAAGCCCACTTCCCCAAATTGTCCAGGAGATCCCAAATTTAGCAAACCATGAGATTTCCTTATTTTATTGCTCTAAAAACTCTGGGTGAATCACAATGAGTAACCAGCTTTTTCTACTCTGTTTCCCTGCTCACATTAAGGTCCTCAGAGGTGGTATCGATCGAGATTGTAGAAATTGGGTTTTAATGTGTTTGAGAATGATTTAGCAGTGATTTAGCATCGCGTGGGTTGATCGATAATTCCGGCTAATCCTCCGAGCCGGCGGTGGCTGAGGACGGGCAGGTACCGTAAATAAACACTGAGCCGAGAGCGCTGCAGCGGCACCGGGAGGAAAACACCGGGCAGAAAACACCGGGCTTTGCCTGGCTGGAGTCGGGAGAACGGGATCGGCTCCTCTGGGGATGCTCCGGGTGGCTCCAGCCCCGCACGTCGGGAGGGGTCCCGGAGGGTCCCGGGGGTCTCCAGCCCCGCGGTCCCGCAGGATCCCGAGGGGTTCTGGGGTTGTCCCGGGAGGCTCCAGCCCTGCGATCCCGGAGGGTCCCGGGCTTGTCCCGGGGTTCTCCGGCTCCGCGCATCTCAGGGGTCGCGGAGAATCCCGGGGGTCTCCAGCCTCGCCCACTGGGAGAGTCCTGAGGTTTTCCCGTAGGATCTCGGGGCAGTCCCGTGTTTGTCCCGGGGGTCTCAGCCCCGCAGGGTCCCGGGTTTGTGCCGGGTTTGTCCCGGGGGTCTCAGCCCCGCAGGATCCCAGGTTTATCCCAGGTTTGTCCCGGGGGTCTCAGCCTCGCAAGGTCCCGGGTTTGTCCCGGGTTTGTCCCAGGTCTGTCCCGGGGGTCTCAGCCCCGCAGGGTCCTGGATTTATCCCGGGTTTGTGCCGGGTTTATCCCGGGTTTGTCCCAGGTTTATCCCGGGTTTGTGCCGGGTTTGTCCCGTCGGTTTCGGCCCCTCTCGGCCCGGCCGCCGTTGGCTGTTCTCTGTCGCCACCCCGCGGTCACGGTGGGAAGCGCAGCCGGTCCCCGCCCCGCGGGCAGCAGCGGCCGCGGCGCCGCCGAAATGTCGGGAATGGGGAATTCGGGGAATTCGGGGAAAACGCGCTCGCTGCGGACGCTGCTGAGGCCTCCCGAAACCCCGACAGCGCCGGGCTCGCACGGAAACACTGAAAGCATCTCCGATTTTATCGGGTTTGAAGAAGGGACAGCAAACACCGGCACCGCTGCGGGTTGGCACCGTTGCGAACACAAGGCGGGCGGTGATCCATCAAAGGGACCATTCCTACAGAAATCCCGTCTCCACTCGCTCGTTTTACACTGCTGAGAAGGGCTTCTGTAAGAATCCGAGTAATTCTTTTAATATAGTAAAACAAATAATGCGATAAAATATTTAATTTCCACCTTTAAAATATTTCTGCATGTTAGCATATATTAGAACAAACCTTTCCTTGGTTTTTTGGTTTGGTTTGGTTTGGCTTTTGGTCGTTTAAAATAGGAATTAGCTGTAATAAAGTGGAAATTATATTATTTCTAAAGCAGATACAATCCCAAATTATCATTCATATATAACAATAAATCATATGATACAGGATAAATTAAGACCTTCAGAAATGCTTCCTCACAGCTAGCAAGCCAGAGATTCAGGAACCTACATCTGATCACATTTAGTCATGAGATTCCAGCCCCTTACACCACTTTAGCTGTTAGCAGCAAAGAAAATTCAGCCCAAACTGAGTATCCAGCACGCAAACAAAAAGCTTTTTTTCCCATTAAAATGGCCTCTGTGCTGTTTTCCATGGATTTCCCTAATGGCCCTGGCTCCCAGGGAGTCCTGGGATGATGCAGGGCTGGCTCCAAGGTTGAGATCCACACACCTGGGTTCCCATCCACGCTCCCTGACTGTGGCAGGGCTCGAGCTGAGGTTTTCTGCCTCAGTTTACCTGCCTGGGAGACAAAAGCTGCTCTATCTCACAGGGATGGGTCTACTCTGAAAGTTTCTAAAACCACTACCAAAATGTATATTTGTATTTCTTTTTACTCCTTTGGTTTCCACAGAGACTCTACAGTTGGACAGAGAGAACAACTACACTTCAAACCCATTGGACTCATTTCCATTACCAAGTGCTTTTTTCCTCCTTATTTTTAAAGTTCAGCTTGGTTGAAGAACACAGTGCAGGAAGAAAAAAAAAAATAAATTGGTCTGATAAACATCTTGGGTTTTTACACCAAATAATTGCTTCCCATTGGGATGAGAAGGGAGGGTGATCCTGAAGGGATTCCTCAGACCCCCAAGAGTGGAATGGATCCTGCCCAGTCCTGTGTCTCCCCTTTTCCTGACACCTCCCAGTCACATTAAAGGGACATTTAAAACCAGAAAAGGATACACAAAAGCTGTTTTATGTTTTCCTTGCCGTTCAGACAGACTGGTTCTGTTTGTATTCCATCTCTTGAAACAGAGCCAAACCCAGAATTTTATGTTAAACTCCAACAAAAGGGGATGCTGACAACATGCAGTGTGCTTTTCTGGTTTTTTGTATAAAACCTCCTATGATATCTCCATCCCAAACTCAAAACCACACAGAATTCAAGTGAGCAGCCCTTTGGTGAGGAGACAATGCTGCAAGGAAAGGAAAGGAACCCCCCACTTCCCTAAATTTTAAAGGATGACTGTCAGCAATGAAGATCAATACGGATATAAAAGATTAATACTTCATGTTTATATTGTACTTTGCTGTTTAAAAGCCCCTGACCACGAGGCCCCAAATGGCCAAGGGCCACATCTTCACTCAAATCCATGAGGGTTTGGGGCACAAATATTGGAAAATTGATCCTCCAGCAACAGCAGGAATGGTGAATATCACTGCAAAACCATTTTATATAGGCAGGACCATATCCATGACCTGACTGATTGTCACAATTGCTCCAGAAAACAACTGCACTCCTCTCTCTAATCAAATCACATTTATTTTGCCTGGTCTGGCTTCCAGAGTTGGCTTTTTAGGGTGGATTTTTGGGTTGCTTTGTTTTTATTCCTAAGTGGGGTGGCCTTTAAAAATATCTTTGTAGATCAAGGCTCACTCCAGCTCTGAGTTCTGCCACACAGATACACCAAAATCTGGATTCTGGAATAAAGAAAAATAAACTCTAGATTTTCAAAAAAAGGAAAAGGGAATTCTGATTTATCATCTTGCAGTGATTCAACTCAGGAAAAAATAAAACTCAGGGAATGAAATTACAAACTACTGTTCTATATGTCTGCATTTAAAACTTTCTGTTCTACAACCTTGCATCTCATAGAAAAATATGGCCACTTAAAACAGAAAATTAAAAAAAAAATAATTTTATTATGTTCTCTTGACCACCAATTTTCTCCTAGTAGAAAAAAAAAGACTGCTACCTATTTTCCATAAAAAAACCTTTGTAGCAGTCCCAGAGGAAAAGTCAAAAGTTTGACTTGAAAAACGAAGCTACTTCAAAAGCATTGTCAAACAGAGGTGAAGGTTTCTTAAAAATGCATAAATTAAAGGGTGGTGTATTCATAAATATCTCTGTAACTTTACACAGCTTATTTGCGAGCAAGGTGCACGTTTAGGGGAGCTACAGAATTGCTGTAAAACTACCTTAAATAAAGTAGAAAATCGATTTGTTTATTAGCTCCTGTTTGGACTCCGTGTGTGTGTGTGTGTGCATGTGTGTGAAAAAATGAAAGAAAAATGGAGAGGTTTTTTTCAATAATAAAAAGGGAGTTGCACTGCAGGGCCCCTAAAGCTTGTGAAAAATTAAACTCGACGGATTCAAACTGTCCTATTTCCACTTCAAAAGAGAAGAGGCACTGAGCTCTTCCCAACTTATCTTCAAACGCCCAGCACCCTAGAAAGTTTCTTTAAAAAAAATAAAGTCTCCAGTTCCCCCAAGCACTGTACCCGTTACTGTAGCTGCTGTCTCTCCCTCTTCTAATTATACCCATGTGAGTCTATTAATCAACTTGTAAATTATTTAGAGAGCCATGCGCTGTCTTCAGCCAGTACAAACACACTGCATGCAAAGGCTTGCTGAAAACCAATGGAGCTCCCAAAGGGTCTCTGCAATGTTCAGACAGCTTGCAGCTCGCCAGTACAGCACTCTTAAAAAACAAGAAATAACACCCAGCTTTACCCCCTCAGATATCAGGATTTACTCGTCCTTTCAACTCTGAAAGTCTTGGCGAGTTTTTTTTTTTTTAACAAAGAGGAGCTGCTCTATTGTCAAATCTTGTGTTTCGCGCTCGGTGATGAGAATATTAATTTGATGTCAAAAAAAAAACCAACCCACAAAAAAACCACCCCCACCTTGAATGGAGCAAAGTGTTTTCAGTGAGACTGTGATCACAATCACCAGGGGACCCCCAACTTTCAGAGGCTACACCAAAAAGCGCCCCTTTAAAACCGCTGCAAATTTAAAATAAGGGGAAATCTGTGTTTGTACAAGTAATGGGTTTTATTAGAAAACAGGAGAAATTAGGGAATTCCAGATTTTACCCCCTACGTGCAGACTGCCATTGGGGACAGCTTCAGATATTATAACTTTAAAAAAAAATAGAAAAAGGAAGAGGAAAAAACCAACCTAGATTGTGTGTTCAACTCTAACAGGCTGCAAACAGTGCAATGTTATGTGTGTTCCATGAATCAGTTCTCTTACCTCCTGAATCTTCATTCTGGTGGAAAAAAATCCCAATTACCCAAACTAATATCAGTTCTCCCAGCTGAAAAGCAGAATCTTACTGGTTTGGGGGTGGGTTTTTCTTTTCCTTCAGGCTGCTTTCTTGTTATCTCACTTTTTTTTTTTGGTGCTATTTATTCCAGCCTCACAAACAGATATATTAATTAGCAGTGATGACTCCATGCTATTCCACCACAAACACTGGACAGAATGACATTCAGATTTCAACTGATTGATGACCTTCCATATCTTTGTGATGCCCCCAAAATGCTTCTGCTTGTCCTTTCATTAATACATCAAACACCTCAAGGGACAAACATCAGGGACATTTAGGTGGGGAAATCCAAAAATGCTTTCTCCAGGTTTTTTTTTGTTTTGTTTTGTTTTGTTTTCCCAGGGTATCAAATTCTGACAGACATCTTTAAGATGGTGAACAAGCAGATGGAACTTTAAATTAATGCTTGTTCATGTTTTCAGTGAGACCTGTCCAGCCCTCCTCAGAATTGGAGCAATCTGAGGACAGGAATTCTCTTTAAAGGTCTCCTTCAGACCTGTGGGGTCCATGAAAGACCTTTCTACACAGGCATCATGTGTCCAGGGAAGAGCAAATTCTATGGAACTGCCTCCTCAGAACATTTCAGAAGGAATCAAACCAAATAAATTAATTTATGGCACTTGTCTTGCTGCCTGGGGGAGGGTTCTGGCCACTGCACTCACCTCTTACTCCATTTCTTCCCAGGCTGCCCAAGCAAATGGTGTGTGCTGAATTTAGCATTATTGACCAAGAGTTGATCTAAGTGGAGTTAGTGACCAGAAGATTGGTTTTAGACTGCAAAGTTGGTAATTTTCTGCCCAGAGTGTAGTTAATAATAACTACCCAGTACTCAGTGAAACCACAACATCCTAAAGGAACAGTCTCTGTATTTCAGACTGGCTGTCCAAAGCACAAGTCCATGTTTATGACAGGCAGAAAGCTGTCAGGTTACTGAACTCATCACCAAAAATGTGTTTCTCATTATCTAGTGGGCACCTATTGTAGACTAGAATGTCCTGGGAATTAAGAAATTAATGGGCTCAAAAATATCTATGCTGCTTCATTAGGTAAAATAAATCACCATATAGAAAATTGAGGATTTTGACAAAAAACAGGTCTTTAAGAGACAGCAAACACTGGAAAACACAAAAAATGAGAATATTGAGTTGCCTTTTGGGGTGAATAACAGAATTGTCTGGGGTGTTCCTGAAATACATGGGGTACACATGAGGCAGCAGCAGAGGAAAAGCAGCACAAAGAATGTTGATGAATCCTAAAGCCATGAAGAGATCCGGGTTAGGCAAGCAGAACTGGAGCAGAACAGACAGTGGGCAACCTCAGTAACTCCATAATGAGCCAGCTTTGAACAGGCTGGCCTTGGAGCCTCCTTACAGCACGCCCTGTTGGCACAGCTCAAATGACTAATTGTATGCAATCAGTGGTGCCCACAAGAAGGGAAACACACTGAGATCAGTCCCCTGGGAGAGCATTTTAAGAATATATGAGGCATGTCCTCAAGATTTTATGGCACTGCTTTCGTTTTGACAAGTAATGATCGGAGAACAACGTTTTTCCTGGGCTGCCTTTGGTCCCACTGTTCTGTGCCAATGTCACTTGCATGATTCCCCACCCACAGGAACAGCTTAAGCCTCTTTCAAACCACAAATGGAATGAAAAGGTTGAAGTTCTAATTGCTTTTCCACTTACAACACTGTCTGCTATCGAGTCTTTGCAAGTGAGATTTTCTGGAAAGTGTCTGTAGTCAATCACAGCAGGAGAATCTTTCCCCTGTTTTAATCTGGGCTGAAGAAAGAGAGCAAAGATGCAAAGATTCTTTGCCCACCTTTCCTCTTCAGCACCCTGTGTTCTTCCATTTTCTCCAAGCCTCTTGTGAGGGCAGTAATGAATTCTTGTTAGTGTTTACTGATGTAAATTCATTCTTTGTTATCCCTGGGAGAGGAGGATTAGCAAAATGACAGAACTTATTATTTCTGGTTTTGCTGGATGATATTTATCTTTATTCAGCCCTTAATTTTGTGCTGTGTCCCACCAAATAAAATAGATATGTGCATGCCAGCAAATCTAAGGGAGAATTTTCAGCATAATGCACAGAAATATAGTTATGATCCCTATTAACATTCAGAAGTGTTGTACAGCTTTATCTGTGCATGCTGTATTAAAAAAAATTAATTTAAATCTGAAATAATTTCTAATTTGGAGAAAGAAAGGAATTACAACTTCAATTTCATTTTCCTGAAATGAAAGCAGCTCCCTTGGACTAGGGATGTGCATATTTTTAGGACTGGCTAAAAATTATGATCCGTGCAATTATTTTACTCTACTGGGAATGCATCTCCGTTAAGGAACTTTAATGGTTAAGATGAAGTTTATAAAACACAGAAAAAACATTTTAGTAAAGGAAGCTCTTAAAGGAGCTGTCTTTGAATAAACAGATCATCCAAACTCCCATCCCAGCCATAAGTGAAATTTAGAGAGTGAGGTATTTACAATCCTCCTCTCCACAGAGATGAGCAGACAGTGAAATTACAGAATGCACATAAGATTCTGAAATTATTGGATACCATGAAAGACAGGCCCAGAGCTTAAAAGGATCTCCATGTGTGAGCTAAACTGCACCCCAAAACAATCAGCTCAACCAGATTACCCAGGAAGGAATTATTCTCACACCTAGAGACATCAGATCCACTGCACAACACACTCTGAGATCTCCTGCCTTTGAGTTAATGCCCATTCTGGGTGTCTCTAACTCAGAAAATCCTCTCCTGGAGCTCTGTGCCCGTTCCAGAGGACCCAACCCCTCTCTTGCAGGCTGCAGAGATTCCTGCTTTCCATTCCCATGGCTCCCACAGCATCCCTCACTCCCAGCAGTGCTGGCTGCATGAGGAATAAATGCAACCCATCCACTGAAGTTCAGAGTTAAAATCCATCACTCTGTGGCTTGATAAAGTGCCTGACAGAGGGGTGGCACCCCCAAAGCTGCACTCTGCCAAAAATCTTTTGGAAAGGCCCGGAAAAGTCCTGCATCTCTGGGTCTGGTATCAAGGGAACCTCGGTTAATTTTAAAGGCTTGTGTTTCAGAACTAATTCAGCCTCAGAATTAAGCTACTGTGCAAAAAACAAAGGAGATTTTCAAGCTTTTCACCTTACCAAACACATTTCTTTGCTAAAAATAAAGGACAGTGAAGATTTCTCTTTGCTCAGGGGGGGCTTTGCTCAAAATTCCATTAATACTGAAGCTTAACTGAGATTTCCCCATCTTCAGCATGATTGTCTCCTTGTGTTTGTACCACTGGAAACCATTTGGGCTGTTGCCAGAAGCAGCACTGCAAGCTCCTCTTCCAGGCCATTGCAATTTGGCAAAATAAACATTCTCCCAGCCTCCTGCAACATGATTTCTCCTCTTTAACTACAGATATTCTCTGGTTTTTTACACCCACCACACACAGACAGCAGGACCAGTGTAACAGGCAGGAAGGTTTAAGCTGCTGCCCTCAGGAGCTGACAGAATTTATGATTTAGCTGAAATCCCTGCAGAACCTTCCAAAATCAAAGTATATTCAACATTCATCGTGGCAGTCCCCCCAAAAAAATGTTGATAGAAATGAAGCACAAAGAAACTTTAAAGTATTTACATGTAAGTAGAGGAAACTGTGGTAGCATTCTAAAAGTGGACATGCAAATATAAAATGAAACACATTTTTATTGTGCTTCGAAAGCAGTTTGACACAACAGTGTGTTTTAAAAGCAGTTTGAACTGCTAGCAGAATTCTTGTTTTGATTTAGAGATTAAAACTTGGAATTCGGATTTCTGAATTTCACTGGAACAGTGAATATTTGCTTTGAGGATATAAAAAGCCCTTAAAAATCCAACTTCTGTTATGCAGTGCTACAAATCCCATGGAATAAATGGATTTAATCGACTTTCAGGCTATTCTGATTAGAATCTGACCAAAAAAACCTCACTCACAATTTGGGTTTTTGCTTCAAATTCCTAACCACAGTGTAATGAGACAACAAGGTGCCCTACCTGGGCATCCACTGTCAATGTAAGGCTTAACGAGTTCTCCAAGTTTTGTGTTGTCTGCAACAGCTTCCTTTAGCAGTTGCCCACAGCAAACTAACAGGAAGGAAGAACAAAAAAGACACAAGGTTAAATTTTAAAAAGGAGGCAACAAAGAAAAGGAAAAAAAAAAAAAAAAAAAAAAAAAAACCCAGAAGCTGCATACTGGAATAAGGTCACTGAATAAAATAAAAGTTGTATGTTTTTTGAGTTTGTTGTTAAGGTTGGTTTTGGTTTTTTTGGCCAAGCAGAGTGAAAAGCAAGGAGACTGAGGATATGGAATAAAAAAAAAAAAAATATATTTGGCAAAGAACATATTAAAAATTGAGAGAATGATATTAATCCAATACATTTCTGCAATAACAACTCAAGGGATTGCTAGTGGCTTTCACTTTTTATAAACTTGTAATTACTGAATCAAGTTCCAGCTGCTG
The DNA here is from genome assembly GCA_013400435.1 of Pycnonotus jocosus. Lineage (NCBI taxonomy): Eukaryota > Metazoa > Chordata > Aves > Passeriformes > Pycnonotidae > Pycnonotus > Pycnonotus jocosus. The sequence goes on from VWYP01016317.1 coordinate 100,866, forward strand.
AACAGCATCTGAGCCACGCTGCTGGAGGTGCAGCAGAATGCTCACTTCAGGAAGGGCCTCCCTGGATCATTTAATGATCATGTAAGGCTCACATTTAAAAAACTCTGCTAATGCAATATTATCATTGATTTTAAACACACTGAACATCAGGAGATGCAGATTTCAGGTTTGAGCCAGGACAGTTGTACATGAAATATTCCTGGTTTGGGCTTGGACAGCACAGGCTGCCCCAGGTGAGGGAATTTACAGAGAGGGAACCGAGCCAGGGAGAGGTCACACAACAGCAGAAATGCTGCTCACAACTCCAATTTGGTAAATATTAGCTATAGCTCTTCCTGTAGATTATTCAATTAATAATCCTAAATTGATTCCTTTCTTCTTGGAATCAATAGCACCAACAGGCACCGACTTTGATGGGAGAAGATGGAGCCCTTTAATCAGTTTATTGCTGTTAATCACACTGCCAGGCCAACAGGAGTGAGAACCCTCCCAGCAATGTTCCTGGGACAAAGTTTATAAATTTCAACGTTGAAGTGACAACTTGAACAGTCACCAGTTGTCCTGGAGAAGCAAATTCATATTCATCATAAATAGTGTAAAAACAGAACAGAAACTCAGTGCACAGATCCCAATTTAAGACACCTAAATTCAATCCAATTCATTTAAACTGTTGAGCTATTTAAACACAGATTTAAATTTTTGAGCCTGTGCTTCAAGCCCAATAGCCTAATAGAAATAAGGTGCATGTTGAATATTATTCTGAAAAATGATGGTATTCCAGCTCTGTATTAAACACTTAATTCTTCTAATATTTGGGTTACAGAATACTTAAAATAAAATTCAACATATGGGTAAAGCACTGGTAATGATTTTTAATAAAAAAAGAGCTGCAACTCTCTCATATTGTAGTTAATTTTTTTAAAAATGCTAATTTTGACCTAGATGGAACACTATGAAACCTGCAGTTTTAGAAAAAAAAGCTGGAAAAAAAAATTCAAAAGGACAAGAACAAAATCATCTTTAACACATTCAAGCATGTTTTGTTTTCTTTAAGCCAATTACACAATTAATAAAAATACAGCTTTGAATAAATCTACAAATATTTCATGTTTTATATTTTAAAATACAGCAATGACACAATAACTGACAGCAGAAATATTCTATCAAACCTGCCTTTTACTTAACTAAGATGATGTGAGCAATCAGCAAATTTTACAGCTACCAGACATTTGTTCAAAATAATTTATGGCTGCTCCACTGTTAGAAGACACTGCAAAACATGGAAAATATTGCACTGATCCAATCACCGAGCTGCACTTTTATATTCAGAACTTTTTAACATTTAAATGCTAATCATGAACGATGCAGAATTTTAATTTTTTTTTTAATTTCCTTTACAAAAGAAAGATGATGCACTTTTAACTAATTCCTTCATTTTCTCACACATTACTGGAGATGAGCAGAGCCTGAGCCTTCACTAAAGTTGAGAGTGAATTCTGTTTTAAAAGTGCCCCAATTTTGGTCAGACAGCTGAAACTGCAGACCTTACTCATGATCCACTAAAGAACTCAGAGCACTGCAGGAGTCTAACAGTAGAAAAATACAGATGTAAAAGGTTTAAAAAATGATGAAATGATGACTAGAAAAACCCTTAGAGCTGGTTTGTCACAGCACATACATTTGGTTTACACTTCTTCATTCAAATACTTTTCACTCCCCTCAAAAATTTGACATCCACAGCAATGGACTGAGAGAGACATTTTATAAACGAGTAAGAAAGACAGACAGCAAAAGAGAAACGATCAAAAAGAGAGAAAAGGGGGAATTGAGCAAAGTGCATATTTACTGAGAACTTACTGTTGACAACATCATATTTCTGAGCTATTAGTGCTGCCTGCAGGCTCTTCCCACTGCCTGGGGGGCCAAAAAACAGAATCCGGGGTGTGAAGGGGGCAGGAGATCGGTGCCGGGTTTGGACAAAGGCAAGAGCTACAACAGGAGAGAAAGGCAAAAAAAAAAAAGCAGGTTTTAACCCATTTCTTAAAAAAAATTAAATATAATGATTAACTCCTCTCTTCTTTAAAGAATAAACGTTGTCATGTTGATCATGGTTCATTTTATCTCTGAAACACCCAGGCTCTGCACCCAAAATCAGGACACTGATAAACCTGTCCTGTCAGCAATTTACTCTGAGAGGCATTTTAGAAATCTCACTATCATTACACTCCTCTTTCTTTCATCAGTGCCTGTCAAACCATTTTAAAGAGCAGATTCAATTAATAATTGCTCTCTCACCGTGTTGTTTTTAGCAGAAGTAATTTTTGCTTGATAGCTACAATTTTACCATGCAAATTATAGAGGGCTGTAATTACATTTAATACTTTCTGCAGTTTCTGAACAAATATTTAAGTGTAAAAACTTGGGATGTTAAATTAATGACATTTATCCAGCTGTGTGTGATTAAGACTCCTAATTACAACATGATAGACTTGTAGCACAGGGTGTCATGACACTGCTCAGCACTGACAACACAGAACTGAGTGTGGATGTTTTATTCTTTTAACCATCTCTTTTGTGTAACTTGCAAAGAATATTTGAGCTTCTCTGCCTGATTCCACTCATTTGCTGGACATCATCATCCTAAATTTTGGTTCAAGCAGGAAATAGCACCTTTAGCTCAGCCTGAAGGTTTGGAAAGACCACGGGACTTGTGAAGCATCATCAGTGTTGCCACATTATAGAGACCTGGACTTTGTTACAATCCCAAAACAGAACCTGAGACATCACCAAGAAGCCAAAAGATGTCACAGCTTTGGCAGTGAGGACAAATTGGGATTGTATTTGGACACAGCTGTGCCCATTTGATGGCTGAGAATACCAGAGAAGGGAGCAGCTCAAGCCATGCAAGTTTTCCAGGGATCAGTCAAATGCCAAGGCTAAACTTTCTGGCACTGATCCCACTTGCCATGGGACTAAAGCAGCCAGGACACATCTGCACAGGCTCTGATGCCTCTGGGATTGCAGTGGATACAACTAAAGGTGAGCCCAGATCAGCTGCAGCCTCTCTCAATTTCTGTGAGATCTGCACTTCCAATAAAAGACTCTCAAAAGAGTCCTTGTAATAAAAAAAAAAAAAAAGTATTTTAGGCTAAGGAATAGGACAAACTTCAACATGACTGTTTGTATGAGTCACAAGCTATATTGAAAGAGCACAAAGGATTGGTGGGGAACATCCTGAGGATCAGGATTTTAAGTGCAATTGTCAACACCTTGCTCTGTACCAACAATTTTTCAGAGAACCCTCCCTTCGCCGCTCTGGTATGATTAAAAAATCATTTCTAATAAAGAAGCACCTCCAGCAAACTCCAATTTCTCCACAGCAGCCCTAAAGTATAAAACTGCAGCCACATGGGATTGGATCCATCCCTTCCTGCAGTGCTGGAATCCTGCACTGCCCAACTGAATTGGGTGTCACATCCCACATTGGGGCAGCAGCAACTGCATTCAAGTTCACAGAATTTTATAGTTGTGTGAAACAGCCCACAATACTGCTCATATTTATGAGAGATCTCCACCTTTTTTTTTTTTTTAAACTCTAGCTGGGGCAATAAAAATCTAAAGAAAAAACCCTGGAAAATTCTACCAGAAAATAGTGTTTACTGCATGGTTTTCTAAACCCTGAGTATCAGCTACCCCAGCAGTGCTCCAGTTATTCTGAACATTTTCCACAACCCAGTGTATTGAAAAGCACAAACATTACAGGCAAAGCACCCTGCTTACAAATGATGCTTAATTTGCAGTAAATAACCAAGTTAATTAGGAGTAATGATCCCCTAGACAGTCTCCACATCTAATTATTCTTTAAAAAAAAAATCTGACTGCTTGATGCACTGCAGAAAAAAAGATCTAGAGAGGATTTTTTCATTCCAGTTTTCAATTTATCTCACTACATTATTAATTAATAATAATTAATATTCAGGCACTCACATTTTTATTTACAATTCAAGGCATGAATTCTTTATGAATGATGATATGAACTTTTAAATTTAATTAAGTAATTTAGAGGTAATTAATGTGTAAATTCAGAATATAAACTTCCTACTTGTTTATCTTAAAAGTGCAGCACTTGTTATTAAAAAAAAAAAAAAAAAGAGACCTTTTTGAGATGCAAAATTCCTGGGATAGAAGAGATCATCTGCAGACTGACAGCTACAAAGTACATCATCAATTGGTCTTTCTGGCAGTTTCCTTATTCTCTTCGAGAAGGATCAACATTAAAAGTCAGACTGCATTACAGTCAAGCAAAGGCAAACAAGAATTGTTGAACAGGAAAGCTCCCAGCACAAACAGCTTTTAAACAATGAAATGTTCCCGGCTTTGAACTGCTCCTCCTTGTTGTTCTCAGACTTTGGAAGGCAGTGGCCCTTTGGGAGTTGAACAATTGAGCCACAGGGCTCCCTTTTAGAAGAGAGGCTCACAGAAATGACGGTGACATTTGCTCTACTGAGTCAGCTCTTCCTTGGCAGGACTGTGAGCTAAGAATTTCCAGTTACCTGCACTTACTCCAGTAAAATAATCACCAAGAACAGCCCAAATGATGCTCCAGAGAGAGCACAGCCCAGCTGGGAGCCATCTGTGCTGCCTAATCCTACAAAGTGACTCTAACAGCCAGGAACTACTTCTCAAAAAGGACTCTCCCAACTTTCCAAAAAGCACACATTTACCCTGGGAGAGAACATCCACAGAGGGCTGGTCTGCATTGATGGATTTCAGAACTTTCTGGTAGATGTGGAAAATCTCTGGGAAGTTTCTGTGATATTCCAGCAGCTTCTTGGACACCTCCTCCTCAGAGAGATCTTCTGGTTTCACCAACCTCTGCTGCACCAGGGGGTCACTTGGCCAGTCAAAGGTTGTGTGGAAAACCTCTGCAGGGAACAGGGTGAGGAGCTAAGAGCATGATTTAAGTTAAGAATGTCTCCCTTTATTCCACTCCTCAAAACCTCTAACCTGAATTTTTTTATTGAGCAATGTCAGGATTTTATCTCATGATGGATGATTGATGATAAAATTCAACAGACAACACAGAGCTGAGTCCATCTGACAGTTTATTTTATTGAATAGAAATGCTTTTATTTAACCTCATGGAAAGGAATTCATTTACCCTAAAAGCATCCCTGCACCTCAGAAACAAAGCAGAGATGCACAGCAAAATTATAAACTCAGATGGACAGATCTAACCTTTAAATATTCTGTACTGTCCACTGTCCACTGTTTGCAGGGCTCAGTTCTGAGCTTTTTATTTCCCTGTTTTATTGGCAATGAAAATAATGCAACATCAACAAACACCATTTCCAAACAGCTGAAATTTATAATTATAAATTCCTACTAGTTCTTAAATGGATCCCATGTAAATTTTAACCCCATCAGCAGTACAACAATGTTTCTGAGACCAAAAAAAACCACTCCAGTCTGCAGTAGAGGTCAGGAACAAGCATACTGCACCTTGTGTGAGGGGATCCAGCCTTTTCCCACCACTCCTCTCAAGCAGCACAGTGTCTGGGGCATAGAGCATAACTAGGCAACAAAAAGGAAAAAAAAAAAAAAAAAGAAAAAAATGTTTTTAAAGTGTAGCTCTTGTTAATTAATTGCTTTATTCCCTGTAACTGTTCAGATGTAGCCTAATATGAAAGGTGGCTGAATTTATCTCGAGCACGTTTGCCTCGTTCTCATTTCCCAGCATTCTCCCTGCAAATGTTTTACTTCGCTTTTAATCAGAATTTTGCTTCACCTGCTACACAACACAGTGGGATAAAATAACCATGAATGCAGTACCCATGGGCACCAACTGTCCCCATTATCCAAAAAAACATCACCATCAGCAATAAACAAATGTCTCTGGAGCCTCAGACAGAAGTTCCCACTGAGCACTTGAGACTGATTCTCTTCCACACCACAAACCATTACTTTTCACCCAGATACTTTGGTGGTGGGACTCGTGAAACTGATTTTTTTTCTTAATAATCTCCCAGAAAAATGTTCCAACTTGATTAGAAAGCATCAAAAGAGGAAGAACCTGTCAGTTCCCTGGGTTGCTTTTGGCTAATCATCCTTGCAGTTAAACATTGTAATTTAATTACTATTGTCAGTGCATTTGATTACAGGTTTCAAACAAGTTCTTTTTATGACTTTCTTCTCTGTGTTAAATGGCTTTTTCAGGCACTTTTCTCCCTATTAAGGTACTCACACACTGTAAATCTCATCTCCTCTCAATCATCTTTTTGATTAACTAGACAGACTGAGCTTTAAGATTCTCATTCAGGTCTTGGTGGCACAGATATAATTGTGAGCAAAACTCAACTTCAGATGTTATTAGGTACATTAAAAATACATGCAAGTACTAGACATTAAACATTTTTGCCTAACTCTACTGCAGTGATTCTGAGTTCTTCATTAACAGTTGAATATCACCCAAATCAAATCCAAAGTGACAATTCATCAAGTTGGATAAATTCTGTTCACTGTGCACTGGCAAGCTCTGCATTTATCATTTCACACTGCATTCCACACTATTGTAGCATTTTTTTTATATATTCTAAGTAGGTCTTTAACTATAATTTGGGACAAATGGCTTCTCCTGTATGTCAAGGGCAGCTGTCAAGGTCTTGCCTAGTAAAACATTCCAGCCAAAACCAGCCAGAATCCACCCCAAGTCTGAAAGGTCAAGCTTTAAATCATATTGTTTCCACTCAACTTGGTGAAATTTGCATTCCCTAATTCAACAGAAGCATAAATTTGTGTTTAGCACAAGATGAACTGGTTTAGTCTGAGGATAAAAGCTGATTTTTAGAGATGGAAGTCAGGAGCAAAGCTACTTGTAGCTGTTCAAAAACACTTGGTGGAGGGTCTGGAATTTACAGAGCTCTGATGTGGAAGGAGAAAAAGGTGTGAAGGACAGGGCTTGAAGTCTCCCAAGTTATTATCTCAGGCTTTCTACCCTTCTGAAATATTCTGCTCTCTGGTGACTCTGTCTCCAGCATTGCTGTGGAATTCATTGAGGATTTTTTGGGACAAACCCTTCTAGTCTCTCCTCCTGGATGCAATCACACACAAACCTTGCACTGCTTACCAACATGCCTAGGAAAAATGCCAGATGATTGCAGCATCCATGCCTGTTCCTGATTTTCAGGGAAGCCTTCCAAAATCCATCCCTATTGAACAAAAATACGGAGCAGTTATTGATCTTGGAAGAGGAAAAAAACCTCCAAAATTTGTATTAAATCTCGGTGCTATTTACACAAAAATTACCTCATTCTGATCTCTCCACAGCACAGCATTTCTCATGGATGCTTGTGAGAGAAAAAAGCAAACATGGAGCACTGATATTTTTGGGAATTGCCTGCACTGATTCCACTGCCACACAGCAATGGGAACATATGGATTGTAGCAATGTTTTTTTTTTTCATGTTTCAATCTTAAAAATAAAAAACAAACCAACTTCTATCTTGAAAAAAAAAAAAACACAAACCCAAAACAATTTCTACAGTTTTGAAATATTCAAAAGGATACCAGCCCACACTGTGTGTATATATATATATATATAAAGGAGCTAAACAAATCTAAAGACAGATTTAATGCCAAGAATACTGAGGAAAATATGCATGCTTTCATTATTTCCTTAAATTATACAGGAAAACTCACAGTAATGGAACCAGCGCTCCCAGAGCTAATGAAGCAACAGAGCAAAAGAAAGAAAAAAGAAAAAAGAGCCTTTTGCTCCCTTAAGTCCTTGTTATAGCCAGCTAAGTGTTGGATTGAGCATCTTTAAAAAAACATTTACAGATCTGTGAAATACCATCGGAGAGCTGCAGCCTCACTCAGTTTTTTGTCTGATGCAGAATTTGAAATCTAATCCACTTCCCAGGCTCAAGCCTGAATCTTCTGAACTCCCCCTAATTTATCTGTTAGTTGCCTGAGCACACAAGTCCTTGCTGTTATATCCCATCCCTCAAAATAACTTTGTGATACCGCAGCAAATCTGGGAGCCACCTTCGTGCTGGAATAAAGGAGATATTTTAATATTGCATTAGCTGGCAATCATTATCATCTCCCATATAAATCTGCTGCTCTGTCAGGGTGGGGACCAAAGGTTCTCCAAGTATTTCAGGGAAATCTATCTCCAGGACTTCAGTGGGAAGGAATGGGCCATTCCAATTACACAAGAAAATAGAGCAGACTATTTAAAATTCCTTAATTAGCCTGGTTTCAGGAACGTGTCATCCCACTGACAGATGTAGAAAATACAAGACTCAAGTAACTGCAAGCCATTTTTGCCACTCCCAGTGTTTGCTCTGCCAAATTAGAATGAACCACTGGCTAAGGTCACCCAGGTGCTGAGAAATCAATTTATCCCTTGGGACTTGCAGAAGGCAAAGCTGCACAATGTTTGTAGTGCTATGCCAGGAACTTCAGCACTAGTCTGGAATATACTGTGTACAATATATATATATTTATAATATATAGGCCCAGATCTTCTAGGGAAAAATGGCATCTGGGGTCTGAGGCAAACGAATCGATGCCAATTTATGCAGACTACAAATCTGGCTTGTTTTCTCCACTCTGAGTACAATGTTTTTAGAAATTATAACAAAACAAATGAAAAGAAGCCTCCAAAACCACCCCACAAAACCTGAAGTCAGAACTGCTTATGGCTCAAATCACATAAAGTGCAACAGGCAGTAAACACAATACTGTAACAATCCACAATCCATACTTTTAACAATCCACAGCAAACTTCAAGAGGTTTCCACAGAAATTTCAAAGGCCCTTAAAACGGGCAATAAGCAATTTTATAGGGAAAAGTTTTGGCTTTTTAGGAAAACAAAGCCCAATAAATAGCTTCCTGCAATAAATATATTTTAAGGCATTAAACAAATGCAAAACCAACCCACAGTACAAAACCAGTGAGCATTTTGGAGCTGATTTCCAAAGGTCTCTGAGTTGCAGGGTATCAGTCAGCCCCTAATTAGAATATATTATCCATCTACTTGACACTTCAGTGAAATGTCTATTCCAGCACGGAGCTGCAGCTTTGTTCAGCCCAGGTTTATTGATATTCTGCTGCATTCCCTCTCCATACCCCCAGTGGCTCGGTTCTGTTTTATCACACATCAAAAAGGCCGTATGCTCAGGGCACCCCATGCACAGCTCGGAGCTGGAGGTCTGAACAGCTGCAAGTAGTGTGGTATCACAGGAGGGACAAGCTCCAAGCAGATGTCACAGATAAAATAAAAAAAAAAAAAAAAAAAAAAAAAAAAAAAAAAAAAAAAAAAAAAAAAGGAAAAAAAAAGAAGAGTGAAAAGGGAGTGCGGCTTGGGAATGGAGCAAGAGGAAGCAAGACACAGCAGAGCAAGACCTGACTTACAATATGCCTATCATGCTTTATGCAAACATTGGTCTTTTTTTGCCCTCCTGACTGTCATGAAAGTGTAATTAGCGACTTCACATGGTAAATTTGTTTCTTTAAGAAGCCATCTCTTTTTGGTTCTTGATAGCAGTAACCTTCTATCCAGGCATGGATTGCACCTTGATCACATCAAGGGTGGAACAAAGGCGAAAAGTGAGGAATTCCATGGTGCCTGCACTCTCTGGTCACTGCTCCCTCTCCTGCAGCTGGGAACCTCCACCTTTCCAGAATCTAAACACAGATTCTGCTGCTGCCTTAATGCCAGGTGAGCTGCTCCTCAGAGACCCAGGCCATGCTGAAAAATCAGCAGCAAGGAAGCACTATCAAAGCCATCACTTTCCTCTCCAGACTTCAGGAATCTGGAGAAAAGGAAATGCTCAAGGTCATTCCCAGATGTAAATCTCCCCACTTTGCTGGCAGTTCTCTCAGCTGTGATACCAAGACTACAGATTTTCACACTTTCCACCACAATAATAATGGCTGGGGTATTCAAGTTCCCTCCTGTTATTTGACCTGTACATCCTCCATATTTTTTTAATTACCAAATCCAAAATGGACACTGCCTTTGAATAAAGAAAAAGAAACAATGCTGAATTATGTGGCATATGAGAAAAAAAAAAAAATCTCACCTAGAAGCATAAAGGTCATGAATACAGCTGTTTTTAGGAAAACAAGTAATCACAACAGTTTTTCCACATTATTATTCAGTGATTTTGAATAAGTGTTACATGGTTTTCACTCCCAAATAAAAAAAGGGGTCAGAAAATAACACACACGCAAAAAATAATATCAGTAATAGCTTTGCCAGTATGGATCTATAATTCTGGAGATTTTCAGAGCACAGCAGACTGAGGAGTGCAGTGGAAATATTGACAACCCAGCTCTTGCAGTCCACCAACATGAGCGGTGGGGATGATGGAAAAAGCTCAAACCTTGCCAAATTTCCCATTAGAAAGGAACCTCTTATGCCCCACAGTAGTTCTGCCAGTTGAGTAAGGTGCAAAGATGTTTTAAAAAGTTCCATTCTTCTCAGAAAAAAAGAAAATGTGGTGAATGGGCAGATTGTCTCCCTGGATAAATCTTGGTGCCATCACTTTCTTTGCATGGAGTTTCACAGAGGAAAACATGATGACCTTTAGCAACCAAACAGAACCAATCCAGGTAAAACCATTGCTCTCTTTGCCTTCCCTTTCAAGGGCAGCCACAAAAAAAATACCAATCTCAAGTCATTCTGCCACTCCCTGTGTGAATCAGTGGCCTAAGCTCAGTTCCTAAAGATCCTAAGGCTTCAGGAAGGTGGCTCAGCTCTCTCTCTCTCTGTCAAACACATATTGAGCAATCTCTCTCCACCGGCTTTCTGCAGCTCCATGAATTCCCTCCACAGCCCCAACACTCAGGGGGGCTGCAGCCAAGCTGTGCTAACCCTGCAAGATGAAAATTCTCTCTGAAAAACCAGCCTGACTCACAAGTGCCAGGCTAGAACTTAATGTTTGCAATAAGTTTCCTGTGTGTGTGCTGCAAGACCTCCCCACCTGATCCCTCGCAGCCTTGACTAGGTTTGTGTTGGAAGAACACATAACACAGAGCCTCAGCAGAGCTGTTGATCAATAAAAATGTTCTCCTCAGAGAATGCCAGTGACATCTATAAACCTGTGAGTGTCAAAACAACGGCACAAAAAATCCCCTCTTCCTACTGTCAGTGGGATGAAAGCTGTACAATTAATGCCAAGCCAATGACACCACAAGGAGAAATAAAACAAACAGCTGGTGGTACTGTGGTCCAACATGCTGCTCTTAATCTAGGAACATTTTCAGGGAGAACATGCTGACTCATGTGTTGAAAGAAATGGCATAAATCTGGTCAGTGATGCAAAAACCCTACAGCAATAAATCTGTTTTGAGTTACACACGGAAAATATTACACTCGAAATGCAGAGATCCCCTTTCAAAGGAGAAAATAATTTGTGGTCACTTTGTGTGGGTCTATTAAAGTAAAGATTTTTAATAACCATCACACCTTTGAAAAACAAATTGTGTTTTTCCTAAAACCAGTTGAAACCTCAGCTAGGTTGATAACATCCACTCCATTCTTGCTGAATGTCAGGGAAGTTTCATAAAGGGTTGGGTTTGTTTTTTTCCCCTGGTTCTGTAAGACACCCAGCACTGATTCAGAGCTGCTGGTGATAACAACAGGAACATAAAATGCAGGCAGGACTCTGTGCAGCTGTTGGCATTTCAACCACCTTGTCACCTCACTCAGACATGACCTAATACTTAAAATAACTCACTGAGAGATCTTTCCCTCATTATTGACAGGAGAACTAAAGTCATGCCAACAATTATAGGAAAAAAAGGGGAAAAAAGGTGGAAAATAAGGTGGCTGCAGCCTGTGGAGAGCGATGGATTTTGCTTGTACACTGACAGTAAAACTCACTTGAACAAACACTGAGAAAAGTAGCTGTTGAAAATATCTGTTCTTTTAATCAGGGAAAGAGACCTATGTGAAAAAATGAGCATTTTAAGAGGTTTTAGAGTTCTTGTTATAAAAAGAACTAAAAATACCACAAAAATGAACAAGACAGGGTACCATGTGTGGCTTTAAACAGGTTCTCCTGCCAGCTGAAGGGCCTAGGTCCTGTGTGGATTTATTACAGATAAAAAATACATTAAATGCTACCACATATATAATCTGGAGTGCTAAGTACTGTAATGAGTTAAAATCAAGTAAAATAGTTCAGCTAAAAAGATCTTCAAGGAAAACCAGACAGACCCATATAATTCAAGCCCAGTGAACAGCAATACAAAAGTTTAATTCTACTTTGCAAATTCAACATTAATAGGTCAATTATAGAGGAAAGGTCTGCAGGATTTTATGAAGAAAAGTTGATACCATTTAGGATTTCTGCAAATCCCTTTAGTTTTTCTTTCTAAGGATCATTGTCCCAGTCTCCCATATGATGAAACATGAAGCAGAAAACAAGATTTGAACACAACTAAACCTATTCAGCTGCCTCTTTGTGTGAGCTAAGAGTGAACATATTAATTATTCCCCAGAAGACAACATATTCAACTGCAGCGTTTCCTAACACAGGAAGAAAAAAAGAGGCACAACGAGAAATAAATAAAATTGAAATTAGTAACATCGAGACTCTTCTCCTCCCTTTTCCTCAAGAAGAGCCCAAACCTTACACAATATTGATTTCTATCTATTTTGTGTTTATCTGTTTTGTCCACTCCATCTCTGCCAGTCGCCCCAGGCAATCAACAAAGCTCTGCTTGTTCAGCCTTTGATCATCTCCGTGCTGGAAGATTAGCATATGCATCCTCTCATCCTCCCCTTTATCCTGTTAATAAAGCTCCAAACTCCCTCCGCTGATGTTCAAGAAAGAAACCAGCTCGGGAGCCCCGATGGTTTGCCCCCATTCCCTGCTCTGCTCAGGACTTGCAATGCTAAGTGCCAGGCACGAGTTGTGTAAGTGCTTATCCACCGGCCCTCTGAGGAGCAATTCTTACTTGTTTGATGCAGTCCACGTTTGACAGACGTTCCTGGATCAGATTGGCCCAAAGCGCGTTGGGAATTCTCTAAAGAAAGAAGAACAACAAAAATTTTTTTTTTTTTTTTTTTTAAAAAGGTCTGAATATTCACAATTGAGTTCAAAAGGATTTTTACCATGCGGGCACGTTGTGGTTAAAGGTGAAGTGAGATGTCTTCTTGGAAATAAGGAAATAAATAATTCCGTGCGAGTCTCGGGTCGTTAACATGAGTTAATGACAGAGTTAATAAGGGCACAAAAATCGGTGTTAAAGGGAAGCTGAGCACAGAGCACGAATCTCCATGGGGGTTTTGCACCCTGACATGGGAGCAGTGCCAAGTTCTGCACCCTGACACACACACTGGACCTGCAAAGGGATCCAGAAGAACATCACAACCACAAACCATCCTTTTAACCACAAGGATCTGAGCCTCCCCTGCTCCGTGTGACAGAGGGCTCAGCACCAGGGACCTGCCAGCTCTCGGTGACACAAACAGAACCTCAGGCACTCAGCAAACAACGCAAAGAGTCTGATTTTCAGCAGGTTTGGTTCAGAGCTTCAAGTAACTCTCATCATCCAAAAGGTTTATTTAAAATGTATTTTATAGCTGAACTTGGTTTATTTTTAAACTCAGGACTGCGAAATAGGATGGAAACTGCATCTGCCAATATTTTCAAAGTGCTGTTTAGTTCTGTGACTGCTACTTTGTCTATCTCCAGTGATGTTTTGTAAGAAGGTATTTGCTACGTGACAGAAGAACAAAGTTCCTATACAGATTAACACCCCTCAACTTTTCTTCCACTGTATTTGATTTCCTGACAAGAAATCAGCAATACTCCCCTTTCCTTCCAGTAAGAATTTTCTTCACTATCTTGTTAATTTAGGCTTTCATTCTGTGCTGAACTTGGTTAAACTCTTTGTTAGCCACTTTAACTCAAAGCCTAAACTTTTGTCCATGCAGCTCCTAACAGCCATTAATCATTTCACTAAATGTTTTGTCTTATTCATTCTGTCATCACTGGTAAAATGAAAGAAAAAAAAACCCACAATCTGAAATTAGATTCTTTACCTCACAATTAAATTATCTTTCACTCAACAATGTGAGCTTGACTCTCTGTTCCCTTTAGTTCCATATATTGTCTTTTTCCAAATCAGTCTGAAGGGTATAAATATAAAAAAGGAGTATTTCTATAGGCATGGAGAGGTGGATAGGGCAGGAATCAGATGCTTCTCTGTATTCAAGATAACCTTTCAACATATTTTTCCAATCAACATATTTTTCCAACCTAATTGCCACTAATTTCTGATAATTAGACACTGATCTTTTAAAAAGACAATTAATTACATTACTGATCAATTAATCCTAGGACTCATGGCACCTGGAAAAAACATTCTTTGGAGCAACTCCTTTGAACGCCAATTCAGACAATGAAAAAATGCGGCTGATGATGTGGGAAGATTTCATAAAATCGTCTTCATTAGCTGATGAAACAATTTCACAAGGAGTGGTGGAAAGGGCCCCACCGAAGGCACTTTGGAGGAGGGTGGAGAAAATGCTCCAGAACACACAGCAGAGCCCAGGTGGCCCAGCCAGGCAGGCTTTGCTTTGTTCCTCTCTTTTGTCCCCAGCTCTCAGCGCCTCTCCTCACATCAGCCGTGCATGAGATGAGGCTCAAGCAGGTAGCAGAGAAGGAGGAAAGGCAATTGCAGCGTTTGCTGAGAGTCAGCAGGTCCCCAGGGTGCTTTGTCAGAGCCTCCTGCAGCTCCTCGCTGCTGGAACCTGTCACCTTCCAAAGGGGCACCACGCTGCTCCCAGGGCCAGCCTGCTCCTTTCATGTGTCACGTCAAAACCAGGCTGCTGGGGGGCTGCTCTGCTCAGCCTTGCCAAACCACTTTAAACCAAATTTATCCTCGCTTCTCTCCGTGCACTGATATCCCTGCTCCTGTCTTTGGAGCGGGGTTTGTTGCACAAAAACAATCAAGGACACGCACATTCAGGTATTTCGGTGTTTTAGCTCCTTCTGCTCTCTGTGGCTCAATTCCAGTCTCATTTCCTGGGCAGTTTTTTCCTCCCACTGAGCAGTGGCCTACAAAATCATTTTCAATAGGCTGCTTGCAGAATGCCTAATTATTCCACTAGAAATCAGGATATCTGGTGCATATCAGGTAGCCCATTTAGAATTTAGCTCCCATAAACACATAAATACACGGTGAGCCTGGGAGATGGGATTGCACTTCCCAGAAATCTGCAGTAACTGATGAAATGTGTGACAGTGACACACATTTGCTAACAGCCAAACCACACCTTGCCCACAGAGATGTCCCAATACTCGGTGCAGGTAAATGAAACATTGCTGTGGGATTTTGGTCATGTTCACATCACTTTCCTATCCATGCTGCTTTAATCACTATTTCCATATTTGCTGAAAAAATGTACCCACTCATGATTAATTTGAAATATTCCATGTTATTTCAGGAACAACGTGCTTCAATTTCCATGCCCAGTCTACTCAGAGTTATATTTCAATTTCCCTTACATAAAATTACCACTTTTTTGTAGGGAAGTTTTTCAGTAAACATTTTTCTTGGAAGTTTTGGATATATTTGCTCTGAAAACAGCTGCAGCTAAAAACTTCTGGCTTCTCCAAGCTGGCACCTTGGAGAGAACAGCAATCAAGTTTGAAGAAATTTACTTCAGGTTCCTGAGAAATATAAATGTTCAGATTTAGTTTGTTCAGATAAATACACCTGAAAGGCTGGTCTTTTTTGGATACACAACACTGGAACAGTTTCTTTTTGTTCTTTCAGAGTGGCTTACCTTAGAACACATTGGAATGCTGACCAGGCATAGTTAAGGATGCCTTGGATTTTTTTTTTCTCTCTCTTCTATTTTATTTCTTTTTAAAAAGCACAGGGATGAGACACAACTCTGGAGCAGTTTTAAGCTATTAAGTATTATGCAAACACCTTAACTGCAATTTAGTGTAGCATTAAGAGCACACCCATCCCACAAACCCACAATTACCACAGTTGTTTCAGCTTCTTATTTCATCCAGTTAACAGGAAAAGTGAAACATGCAATAGCTCATCATTAGACTTCACTATAGGAAAAACCTGAAGATGCTTCCTCTTAACATTATAATAACTAGAGATGAGGGAATAATTTGCAATGATTTATCCAAAAATGTAGCCTCTCTTTCTGTTCATGGAATATTTATTGGTAGCTTGCGGTTCTTCAATTTACTGAATATTCAAAAATATTGGACTTCTTTTTGGAGTATTTTTACATGCAAAATGATCACATTTTGCTTTGAACCCTCAATATTTAACATTCACTACCTGAGCTGTGCTCATTAGTAAGTGGCCAGGTATGTGTGGGTGAATGATTGCTTGTCCAACCTGAAAAATGGAGCTTCAGAGAGTAATCATGGCTTTTAAATATGCCTTCCATGGCTTCCTGTGCTAGGAAAAGCCAAATGCTTTAATGAGAGAACACTAAAGAGATGAAAGCTTGGCTAAAGATGAGTAGGTAAAAAAATGTGAACAAACATTTGCAGAGCTTTTTGCAGCATTTGCCCACATCCAGTGACAGTGGCCAAGTGACCTCAAACTGCCCAACCTCTGGCTCTGGGGTTAATGCAGCCTTAGATGTGAGAAACAGCATTAAATTGTGTTTATGATCTTCACACCAGCCTCTCCAAAAACCACTGCCTTAGCTCCTGCTTTTCCTCTTCCCAATTTATTAAATTGCCTTGGCCAGGACCACATTTTTAACGCCCTGGTTCTATCCAAACTCATGCACACAGCTCTTGTTGTGCTCCTGAAAGGACATCCCAACCTAGAGGAACCCAGGAGTTCCCTCTTAATTCTGGGAGTTGTATTCAAAGGAACAAACTCACATAAAAGAACAAAATTATTTAGTGAAAACCTCCTCCTAGGGTCTGAAAAATCAAACCCAAAGGCAAAGTGCACAGTGCTGAACCACCAGCAGCCTCTGCTCTGTGGGCCCTCCTCACTACCTGATTAGCCTTGACATTTTTGACTTTCATCTTCCACACCATCCATCTTTTTACATCAAATAAGCCCAAAAGGACACCCTTGAAAGTGCATCTGTATAGTCTGAAATATGTTAATAATTACAGTAATTAAACCAAAGGGAATTTTTGTTTTAAATTCTCCCCCTCCAAGTGTAAATTTATGAACCTATCAAAACAATCTTTGATAATTAGAACTAAGATTTCAAAGTACATATTCTCAGTAAGAATAATTCTGTATCACCCCAGCCAAATGCAAACATTTTTGCCCTTGAGTTCAGGGAGTTCAATGAACTCTTTCCTCTCAGATCTTGAAGTGTGTTACTTGAAGCATCTCCAAACTTCATTTACTAACCAGTATTTTATTCAATTTTGATAAACAATATTTTAGCCTAATTTTCTAAGGAAAAACCCCCTTAATCTGTGTATCACACTGTCTACCATCTCAGTAAATGACAGATCTGTTGGCCAATTCCAATTCTAAATTGGATTTAGCAGGGGTGTAGAATTCCCATGGATAGGAAATTGCTTCAATTTTTATTAAAATGGGTGATAAGGGACAAAATAGAAACTCAGACTGGTGGGCTTGTTAGAGAAAGTCACAAAAACCCCCAGATTTCTTCCATTCTATTTCTCATAGAATGCCTTGACACTGAAGAAAGAAATCAGCCAAAAAGGCAGGAATCAGATGCTTTTCCTGTATTCAAGATAACCTTTCAATGTATTTTTCCAATCTGTCACTAATTTTTATTAATAAGACAATTAATTACATTATTAATCAACTAATCCTGAGAGTCAGGACACCTGAAAAAAAATGTTCCTTGGACCAACTCCTTTTAACATCAATTAGGATGCCCACAATGAACGGATTTAAAAATCTGACTGGAGAAACTCAGGTACACAAAACTGGGGAAAATTCAACAATCTGAGTCAGCTGCTCCTGCCTCAGCTTGAGAGCTTCCAGGGCTGTCAGGAACTGACTGGATTGTCATCCTCCTTTTGAGTTAATGCACCAAGTAAGTTATTTGTGTCATGCTACAGAGAAATCAAGCATGCACAACTAAGTAGCACTGTCAGATCAAAAAAAGTTCTTTGTGTACACATTTTCCAGAGCATTTTGTACCAAAGGAGACCTCAGAGATTAATGCTTATTTTATCGAGATTATCAAACATGCCCAGATAGAAGGCACTGTGTTTAATAATAGAATGAACCATTCTTTAAACTGGATTGTGCATCCCTGGATTTTTCCCAGTTCTGCTGCTTGTTTCAAGGTAAATATTTTCAAGACCTCCATTACCTTGTCTCCCTCTCCTGCCCCTGTTCTGTGTCCTGACACCGAGGTACAACACAGAGAGAAGAGTCTTTACTCTCATCTGCTCAACTCAGCAGTGGAAATCATGGGAATGCCACATAATTCCTGTTCTGTGACACGAGAACAACTGTTATTATATTCTCTTACACACCTGGTTTCTTTCTTTATATGCCTTTGCTTCCTCTGTCTGCATTAATACTTCCTTGAATAACAAAGTCTCCTGAGAGACACGTATGGCATTGAAATGTTTACAAAGCCACATTGCCTGAGGGGAGGAAAAAAAAAACAACACAGGTTGAAATATTTGGAAAGAAAATGAAGCAATTTTTTTTTTCAGAAGTCTGCAGAAAGACAGAGCTTTCCTAGCCATACATTTAAGTATCCAGACATTTAAGTATGTAAGCAACTTTAAGTAGTTTCTTATAAAGATGTTCAAGAGTATCCAGCTTTGAATAATGGCTTTTTCATCTCCTGTACCTTAACACAGAATATAAAGATGGAAATATTCTTCCTGCCATGTCCTCACCAGCCCATTCTGAGGTTCAAACACAACGCTGACCTTTGCATTTAAGGTGCCAGTGGACATGAGACAACTGACCATGCCAATGGAGCAATTCACAGCAAGGGAACGCCACAAATGTGTAATTACCTTACTTCCCCCAGGCTAATTAGTCCTGCTAAAAGGCTGGGAAAACAAGGCAGGCAGAATTTTGTTGCATTCCAGCAGTTTCACTACTTGAGTGAGTTCTCACAGACCTCACTTGAAAATATCTGTTTAACCCCTGGTGTAATAGCCTCAGGTGTATCCCTCAGGAATGACACCATTTAATTTGTCTTGCACTCATCTATCACTTTGATAAATCTCAAAATTCTTTTCCCAGAACAAAATTCTCCAAAATGCTGAGCTCAGAAGAAAGTAAGAAGGTGAGTGGGAAGTGCTACAACATTGAGGGTAAGGTACTCACAACTGTAGTTTTCCCAGAGGCAGGTGGACCAAGGACACAAATTCTTGGAGCTATGGATCAAGGATATGCAAATGTCAAGATGCAGGACAGCAAAACCCCCAACCAGTTTCCCACTCTTATATTTCATAATATCAGTGTAGCCACCATGACACAATTATTTCAGCTGCCTCAGTGGAGACTTGGGGACTGGGCTCCACTGGGAAAAAAAAAGGGGGAACAGAAGATCAGTGCCAGCTGGGCCCTCCTTTAATCTCCATGGTCAATGAGATTAACACTCTAACTATGCCACTTAGAGATAGATGAGATATGTATATCTCAATCCATTTAAACACATGGAGAGTTTAGGGGGTGAACCATAAGCTACAAACATTTCCTTATCTGAGTTTGACTTTTATTCCCGAACCATTGATTCAGAGCTAACACATTTTGTGAAGAAAAAATATTTCAGTTTTTAGTTTCACCTAAATGGGTTGTGTCAAGGTTCAGAGAAGATTTAGATACTGCGAAATGAAGGACTTCCTCACTACACTTTTTGACAGCTGCCTTCAATTTTTCTAGTCACCATTTAAAGTAATTTTCCTCATTTCTGTTTCTTGTGTTTCTCTGCTGCACGTCCCCCTCCTTTCCCTGAGGGGGCAAGGTGCAAAAAATGCATCCCAGTTCTGAGGAATTCTTAATCCAATGCATACACATAACACAATAGGAATTACTGCCCTGAGCTTCCTTGGGAATGAATTAGAGGCAAGACAAACAAGAGAAAATGGAGTCGCTCTTAGGAAAGTATTTGGTACTTTTTCCATAAATACACCTTGGGCTGCAATCCCTTGAACTGTCATTTTATATTAAGAGCTTTGATGTTTTTTCCCCCTATACCACAGGGAGAAAAAAAAAACCCCAAAGTCTATGCAGGAGGGACTGGTTAGTATTTACTGGGAGTAACACAGGTCAGAGCAGAGGAGGGATCCACTCACCCAAAAACCTCCTCAGCTCTCCATAACCAAGGGAGATCGTGTCTGATGGTAGCAGACAGGCAAGGATGTGAAATGTATTTTCATGAGGCCTTCCACACACTTAACAGTTATTGGGCAGGTGCAATTTTTAAACATACATGAAACCCAAATTACAGATTCATCTTTACAAAGTTATCTGACTTGGAAGGTTTAAGAACAACTCCCCCCTTATTGGTTCTTGCAAGTGCAACAGAACTAGTACACAATGTAGAAAAATACTTTAAAAGGATACATCAGCTGTTTTTATCACCTAATTTCTTTCAAATGTAATGTGATTAAATCCTAGGGTTTTTTTTAAAATCTAACACCTTGAAACTCCAGCCCGGTACTTAGGAATTATTTATAAACAGCGTCATAAAAGAGTGCTTGGGTGCCAACACTAATCAACTTCTTCAAACCACTTCAAAGAAAATCAAAAAACCTTTCCATCCACAGATCCTTTTGAGGTTTAACTAGGAGCATGATTTAAAATTCACAAGAAAGCCCTTAGGTATTGAAGCTTTAATACACAGCTTTCTTGGACAAACGTTTGATAAAAAACGAAACATACCATTATATACACCATCTCATGCTTTAATATTGCCCAGGGCTACTGTAAATGCTCACTTTGTACTAAATCTGGTTTTCTCTCTGCTTAGTGGCTGGCAGCAGATGGGGCAGTGTAATTCACTGATTTACTCATTTGCACACTTGTAGGGCTCCTCTAAAGCGTTCTCCCCAAACATATGACACGGGGGCACAACCAGGACACCACTGGATGTAATGTTTAACCCCTCCAATCAACAAATAGTCACTGTTTAATGCTGCAGCTCCAAAGCAGCAGCTAAATGAAATAAAGAAATTATAGGAAATGCCTTTTTCTTTGGTAACAAATCATATTTAATTCTGTATTTAGTCTAGACGAGACGTTACGGGATTTGCTCATCCAAATAAAGCAAGTTTTAACATTCAACAATAATTTTAGCCAAAAACCAAATGAATCCTGGAATAACACAAAAGAACAGCTGGACTCACAGAGTTCCACTTAAATCCAAAAGATTCTATGATGAATATGAATACAGCAAAATTTGCTTAACTTGTAAGAGAAATCCTTTGTCAAAGAGGAGAAGCACAGGGTACACACTGAACATTCTTGCAGAACTTTTCTACATTCCTTCAGAGGAATGTTTCTGTGTAGAAAACTTGCATCTTTGATTATGAAAGAATTATCAGTCTTCATGTGGCCCTTGAAGGTTTTTAGAAGGAACAATAGCACAGAGCCCTAAACACAAATACTTTGCCACACATTTGACCTATGAGATTTTCCAGGCAGTTGTAAGCTATAATCACCATTAGACTTGTTTATATTTTTTTAAAGTACTTTAGATCCTATTATCAATTTAAAAGCTTTTCTAACTTCACACCTGGGATAGATGCAATGCTTCTTTTCCACACATCTCTGTTTGAAATTTTCTCTAGGGCTAAAACTGTCTAGGCAAGGCAAGGTCATGAAAATTCATCACTTTACTGATGGTTGTAATAAGGTTTTTTTTCTTCTAAATAGTCAGCACCTTCCACCATGATCAAAAAGTAAAATCAACTCTGCTACACATTTCTGTTACATTATTTTCCATATAATTTATTCCTAAAACAACATTTAGGCTTTAATTTTAATTGGAATTCCTCTCCTTCCTTAACAGGGTTTTCCAGGCCAAAAGCAGACAGCATTTTCCCCTTGACAAACAACTGCTGTGGTTCTATCTTTAGCCTCTTAAGCACTGAAGTCATGAGATGGAAACCTGCCTAATTCTGTTAAATAATTCTGTGGGGCTTCAGGACAAATGTTAGCCCAATGTGAAGAAATTTTATCAGCATTCTATCAAACTGCAGGAAATTCTTCCACGTATTTTCCATGGGTCTACAAAGCAGATTGATTATTCACGCTGCCTGCACCAGAAAAGGCCGGGCACAATTTGCAGGATTTGATTTTTTTTTTCTTCTTTAGCGTATTTAGCAGCATTTCAATCAACATCCATCTCATCAGCACCACTAAGAGCTCACAGCACCTCCAGTGATAATGATTTCATTGATGCTGCAGCCAGCAGAACTTTCATAATGGTTTACTCTGGTTTTAAAGAAACATCAAAGCTCCATGACACCAGCTCTCCCTGACAGCTCACGCAGAACAAAAATTACAGTTCAGTTGTGCATATCCAAATATAATCTGCCTAAGGGTGAACAGTTTGTAAATCAAATAATTTGATTGAGGGTACATGCTTTTATTGTGCAGAATACAGACTTCCCATTCAATTTACCAGGTTTTGTTACACAGAGGAGCAGACACACTCACTGTTCCTTCAGCTGAGATGCCACTGAGCTGTGGAACTCATTAACAGCAGCGAGTAACAAACTAATCAAAAATCAGAGAATCTGCCAGCCCAGGTAGAATAGGAACCCAAATTTACACCTGACAAAAGGAGTAATTAGCGAGCTTAAAGACAACAGGAAATATCAGATGGGGCACAGAAGGCATTAATAATTGATACACCAGAACTCTTTGTTATTCCCTTAGAGGGTTTCATTGTTATAACTGTTAAAGTGCATTTCTTATTAGATTACTCACTAAAAAAAGAAATTAAAAGCACCTTGCCTATAACTATTCCAAAATGCTCGCTGTTTGTTTTTTAGGTTTTTGGTTTGTTTTGTTTCCCCCCTCCCCAAAACTCAGCCTGAAAAGTTTGATCCATCACCTGCCAACGGCAGCACAGCTCCCAACAGCTGCTCACAAATCAGGAGCTGAACTGTTTCTGCTGTCTCCATTTTCACTCACCATCATCGTTGTTTTCCTTCAAGTGGTTTATCATGAACTCGATGGGATCATCTGGCTGATGAATTAATAGCTCTTGAAGCATGTTCTGGAAATAAATGGGACAAAGTCACAGGAAAATTTAACACAGCTCTGCAGTGGTGGATGTCTCACATTTTTACAGCAATGTTACAATGAGGATCCTAAACAGCTTATAAATGCTTATTTATTTTCTTTCACAGACAAAATTGAGACATCAGAAGGTGTTTTAGATGCTGAAAAATTGAAGATGGTCAGAAAATTGCCAGTTAAAAAACTCCAACCTATTTGCTTTGGCTTATTTATGGTACATTTGGACACCAGAAAGGTTTGGCTCAAGCAGCCTGAGGTCAAAAATGATTGAGGCAGCACTGACATAAAAACCACAAGAGGAGTTCGAAAACCAGAGTTAATCTGAATTTGTGTCTCTGCAGGGCAAGATGACAGTTCTCCAGCACATTCTCACAAGTTTCTGACTAGCCCAGAGGAGTGCAGAAAGGACAAGAGCTGTGGAAAACACAACCCACAGAAATGGCACGTTACACACCTGTACCAGCCTTGCCTCCTGCATGCAAAGGAGTGGGGAGAAGGGAGGAAAAAAAAAAGGAAAAAAAAGGCTTAAAGCCTTGCCTTGAATGTCTAGTCTGGAGTCCATTTTCATGTTAAACCCTTGAGGTTATACAGGGCCTTGTTTCAGCTCCCACCCATAGCAGGGGGACCTTGCAGTGGTTTCATGGAGGATTTGGGCTTTACAGGCAGAAAAAAGAACAACTCTGAGAAATTCACATATTTTCGAGTAAGACATTGCAGCACAGCCACGAGATCTGTAATTAAAACTAAACATCAAACACAACTAACGCTCTAATTTAGACAAGCTGCAGAAATGCTCGTGCTGGAAGAGACGTTTCTAAAAAGCAGTCATAACACTTTTATATTTGCAAGTAAATTTCATAAAGTCCATCTAGTCCATAAAATTTTATATCCTCACCAATTGATTGTCTTTTATTAGAGTGGCCTATTTTCCTTTTCTACTTCATCATTCCCTTCATTAGAATAATTAAAACACTCAGTTTTGTTTATAAACTGGTGATCGTGTAAGTTCTGATGTGTCAAGGTCTGGGTAGCACAGAGCATAAACGACAAAATTTGTATTTTTATTGGAAGTTTATTTCAAAATTATTATTTTCCAGCAACATTTATTTAAACAAAGCAATCTGGACTTTGTACTACACATACCAGCACCTTTATAAATAACAAACCTAAGAAAATCTGGGTTTATTATAATTCAAAAAGGTTCAGGCTGACAGTGATTGATACTGGCACTGTTTTTTGCCCAAACCCTTAATTTTATCCAATTCTGCTAAACTCAGTTTAATTTCACACAAATTGTTCTGTTAATCCCTGGGGGAGGTTCACACTTTTGGTCTCACGTAGCTTTTACATTTTGTGTTTTCCAAATGTTTCAGCACAACAATTTCAAGCTGTGTTTGTGTCATTATTTTGCTCCAACACAACCGAAGCACGAAAATACAACCCTGAGTAAATCCCACAAACATTTTACTGCAGCTGCATTCGATGCCTTGTGGCTTGCAAAACGCAGTATTTCATTTTAAAAAAACCCCAAAATCACAAATATTATGTGGCAATAGTCATAATAAACAGAGAAAAAAATGATAGTAAAAAAAATAGGAAAAGAAATAAACAACTGAGTGCATTTCAGTGAGCTTTGAGCAAGTGAAAATGACTTTTTAACAGAGTTAAATGACTTTTTAAGAGCAGCACACGGGGGAAGGCTCCCAAGCAAGTTTTCCAATGAGAACAGCACCAGGATATTTAGTCCTTCACACAAATCTCCCCATGCATGACACAAGGGTTTATATTGAACTCACGGAACAAACCCACCCTGCCCTAGAGCAGGGAAAGCAGCCTCGCCGTGTACCGAAATCATAACGATGCCACAAGTGCACATTTCTCACTTTATATTTGACATCTCCCCGAACTGCCACAAGAGGAACACAGGAGGAAGGGTTTTAACAAGGGGACGATCACGAGGCGGTGACAGCCCCGGCTCGGCCACCGCAAAACCTTCACCGCCTTCTTCCCGCACTCAATTTGTCACTGTCCCCCCCTGCCCCGCCTTTCACCGACTCCTTTCCTCCGCGAGCTGCCACTTTCACCCGCAAATCAAATGACACCTATGAGCCGCAGCAACCGCCAATTAAAATAATTAACTGAGAGAGCCCACAGCCGCTTCCCGCACCCGGAGTCCCGCCCATCAGCTTCCACATGAGCCCGCACCGCTGCCCTTCTCCACCACACCGATCCCCGCGGAGGGGCTGGCGGGGGCTGCCCGTTCACCTGCAGGAGCTGGAAGAGCCCCCGCTCCTCCGCGTAGGCGCCCGCGGGCGGCGGCCACGGCCGGGCCGCCTCCTCCACCTCCACCTCAGCCTCCGCCATGGCCGCCCATCTGAACGGGACGCGTTGCTAAGGAGGCGTCATCACCGCGCGACGCGGAACGGCCTCGCTCCGCACGGGGGCGCGGCCACCGCCCCGTTAGCGGCAAGGGCAAGGGGAAAACGTCATCGAGCGGCGACGGTTGCCATGGAGACGGTGGCGCGGTTGCCGCGGTAACGGCGGGGNCGGCCATGGTTTTACAGCCACAGGAGAAGCTCCTGCTCCCCGCGGCCCCGCGCTTGCTGCATTGCCGCATTATCTTTACAACAGACCCGCCAGGGTTTATGGCATCTGATTGTCAGCGCTCCCCTCTGGCTTCTCTGCCTCTTTTTGCAGCATCGTTACCAACTCCTTGACTTACTGCCTGGGGCTCGGGGACTGCAGCGCTTCCACACAAGATATCTCTGCTTTTCCCTGCTCTCTACTTCGGTTTTTTTTCTAAGTTTTCCACTAACCTACACACTTGCAACTCAGGTGAGACGTAGAATTGCATTATTTCTAAAAAGCAGCTTCCTTTTCTCTCCTTTTTGTCCCCTGATCCAGAAATAAGTAAACATGAATGAGGTAGTGGAGACCCTAACAAAGATCCACCAGAAGTACAGGCTCTTCCAGCAGCAGCAGTTCTCGTTCATCAGAGCACTGGAACGCACCCGGGAGGAAGCTCATGACATGATGAGACCTGTATCATCCATTGTCCAGGTACAAATAATTCAGCACAAAGTGCTCCATGCCCATAAGAGCAGGGACAGCACAGGGCTGGCCTGCCCCTGNCCACCCTCAGCGCGGGGTCCCGGCGGAACGAACGGCCTGGGGGGTGAGGCAGGCGGGCCGGGGCTGCCCCGAGAGCTTCTGGTCTTTCCGCAGGCTCCGAATCAGCCCCGTGAGGAGCGGCGGGGTAACCGCGGCCCCGGCACGCAGCGGGGCTCGGCCGGCTCCGTTTNCCTTTTTGTCCCCTGATCCAGAAATAAGTAAACATGAATGAGGTAGTGGAGACCCTAACAAAGATCCACCAGAAGTACAGGCTCTTCCAGCAGCAGCAGTTCTCGTTCATCAGAGCACTGGAACGCACCCGGGAGGAAGCTCATGACATGATGAGACCTGTATCATCCATTGTCCAGGTACAAATAATTCAGCACAAAGTGCTCCATGCCCATAAGAGCAGGGACAGCACAGGGCTGGCCTGCCCCTGGGGCCAGTTCAGGGATGGAGAAATGTTTTTGGTGAAGGGGAGATGGACAAAACCTCTCCAGGAACGCTTGTGTATATCTGAAGATGTGGGGAGAGAAGCACCATTAGAGCCTCTCATTATCTCAGGAGGATTCTCATGGCTGAGCAGAACTTTCTGGTTTAGTTTAACATTGCTGAGGCACAGCCAGAAATGCAGGGTACAAGAAAACAATCAAACCAAGCCTCCTTCCCCAGCCACACATGGAATCTGTAATCCTTCACTTGTAGGAACCAGCATGCCTGGCTCTTCCCCCTGGTATTGGTGCTGCTGTATCTTTCTATAGTGCTTATTAAAAATAATGGCTGTGTTACAGAGGGAGGATGATGGATTGAGGGCTGAAAGTCCCAAGTCGGCAAGGGGTTTTCTGGGCTGGTAAGTCAATTGTCTTGGAATTTTTATAACATGGTGTGCTTAAAAGTAGAACTTAGACCACCTGGAGACAGAGGGGGGAAGAAAAAAAATCTGAATAAAATCAGAACTGTGGATTTGAGACAGCAGAATTCAGGCACAAAACCCAGATGGATGCCAAAGGCAGAGTGAAAGCCAGGCTGCTGTCAGGGTTAGGACACAGAATGAGCTGGTTGTCTTTTCCAAGGGCTGCCTCTCCCTAATATAAGGGCTTTGCTCCTTGAATTGAAGAGGATTGTGACAGACATTGCACTGAGCCATTTTTCCCCATTGGATGATGTGTAACATTATGCTGTTTATAGAAACCCTGATATTCCAGTGGTACCTGTTGGCAGAGGTGGAAGGGCTGCTTGTGATGGGTGGGGTGAAACCTGGTGAGTGATCTCAGAATTCCATGGATCCATGGTCTCCTCTGTGACAGCACACAGGAACTCAATGGTGGCAAACTGTTCCTCTGAGGGGAAGAGTGGGAAAGAGAAAAATTATTGGGAAGGACAGGGAGCAGTTGGTGCAACACACCCTGGTGATGCACTGAGCAGAAGCTAAACCCCTACCAAAGAAACTTCACTGGTGACAAAAGCAGGCACCCATTTTATTTCACTGCCATTCTCCCGATTCTTAATTTGCCATGGGAGGGCACAAGAATAAAAGCAGCAAACACAAATGTGCGTGGTCTCAGCCCACAGCTGACTTGGCAGCCAGCTCTCTTTATATGGAAATATAGACACTACAGAAAAACAATGATATTGCACAGGAACATGGCCAAGTTTCCAACCCCCTGCAGTTTTATGTGGCAGCATCTTTAGTGAGGAGTGATGACATTCCTCAGGGAGGAGAGGAGAGCACAGGAAGGTGAAAAGGTGGGAGTGCACATCACAGTCAGGCAATAGCAACAGCTCTTTAAAGATTCCTACATGGAGTAGGGTATAAAGTCTGGCTTGTGCAGAACTGGACAGCCCTTACAAGTTGTTCCTGTAGTCCTGGTCCCCATCCAGGTCACTCAGGTGCATTAACTCTCTGTTGTTGATGTGGACAACAAGTCCTGTTATCCCACTGGTGAACATCCAGGCTAAATTGATACTCTCCTTAGGACTATTTCTGCTCACAGCAGCAATAAAAAATCCTGCCACTCACAAGGACACAGCACTCAGCAAACAGTGTGGAAGGAGGAAGCTGTAGTGGAAATGGACCCTTAGGGGCCATTTTTTATTTTTCTTACAAACCTGGTGAGAATTTAGCCAAGCACATTCCATGGCTCTTCTGTAAGCAGAGACTGTATCCGTGTTGGAACAGCTCCTTCCCTCTTGCCTTGGAACCTTACAGAAAGCACTGGAGGTGTTGGAGTCCAGCTCTGGCTGCCAACCAGCCACTCAGAATTTTATATTTTGAAGAGCCTGTCATTTCTTTGGAGAAGATAATGCCTTGGCATAACACTTCCTCATGCAATGCCATGACTCAGAGTAACACAACTGCTGAGGGCAAGCAGGGAATAGCATTGCTCTCACAGGTTAGCCAGGACAATTAGGGTTAAACAGGGTGAGTTTGCAGCCATGTCCCACAGAAAGGCCCACAGAAGAGGCACGATGCAAACACACAACTCCAAACCATTCCCACTTTGGTGCCTGCCCTCACTTCCCACCCTGCCCTGCCCAGGCAGCTGTGGCAGGGCCAGGGGGAGCAGACACAAGGCCCCAGCCTCACCCAGCCTGTGTCCTGCAGTGCTGCCAGCACAGCTGGCTTTGGCTGGGGCACTCCTGCAGCTCTGAGGCTGAGGCAGGCTCAGTGTGCTGATGGACAGATCCCTCACTCCAGCCCAGCCCAGTCACCAGGAACGACAAACAGACATCCCGTGGTGCTCACACCTGAGAGCCACAGGAGAAAGCAGCTCCTCCTCACTAACCCTGAGCAGCTTTGGGGCACAAGTTCGACACAGTTTAGCAGCACTAAGCTGTGGGTTTCCCTCGTGCAGGTGCAGTGCTACAGGGACCACCACGCTTACAACGCCACGGACAGGCGCATCCTCAACATGTTCATCTCCATCTGCAACGAGCTGCGCAGCCTCTGCCACAGGATGGAGACGGTGCATCCTGGGGACAGCGTCACCAACGGCCTCCTGGAGAAGTGCAAAGTGCTCCTGAACGACAGCAACGACTTCACTGCCATTCGAGCCACGTAGGTGCCAGCTCAGCTCAGCTCAGCTCCTGGGATCTGACTGTCGGTGCTGGGGCACTGCCACTGCACATCCCCACCTGGCTTCTCCACCATCTCTGGCACAGCACCTTCCTGCTTTAGTCAGGCTGCAAAATGGTGCCCAGGCTCCTGTTGCAGCTGTTGGGAACACACTGCCAGTGTGGATTCACAAGAAGAGTGCTGGTTTGTTTGTGCATCCTGTTGCTGGTGCATGGCAGGGCAGGAGAGTGCCCTGAGGCCCGTGCTGTGCTCAGGCAGGTGACCTGCTCCTTCCTCCTGCTGCTCCTCTGCACAGAGCTCATTTCTGCAGAGAAGTGTCTGTGTGACATCTCCAAGGCTTCCAGATCTATGCCAGGGTGCTTTTTGGCAGGACTCTACATCCAATTCTATCCCTGCTTTTCCGTTTTTGGGAAGTGGCTGGCTGTGCAGTCCTGCTCTTCCATGGGAGGTCTGAGGGTGGCTCCCAGGGCTGCACTGCTGGGACTGCTCTGCCAACTGTGTCCCTCTGTCCCACAGCTACCCCCACGCTGTTGTGAACTACCTGAGCTTGGAAGAAGCAAAGCATCGCTATGGAGGGGTGGTGAGCCTCCTCCCCATCGTTATAGACAACATGTGGGAGTGGGTTACCTACAGTAAGAGGCACACGCTCTATGTTGTGAGTCGTGGACATGACACGTCCAAGAAGGAGGCATCCACTTCCCAAACACCACCTGCTGGGCACGTTGCAGGTCAGCCCTGCATGTGTAACAAAGAAAATGTACAATTGCAGGAAAAAGATTTCCAGAAATTCCTGGCTGCAAATCAATGTCCGAAAAAAAAGGCTCCCTGGAAGCCACCAGGAAAACACCCCTACTAAAGGATCAGAGCTCCTGCATCATCTGCTCACCACCTTTAACAGCCTGGATGATTAAATAGAGTGAAATGAGCACTAGAGATCCAGCCTGAGTCCGCTTTCTGAAGAGTTGCCTTGCCTGGGACAGATACATTTGCTCTCCCTTGCTGATATTTCCTCTCTCCTGTAGCTGCAGCTGCTGCCTGGGGCCAGCACTGCAGTGGGAGCAGGGAACAGTCAGGACTCATCAGGTTCTAATCTCTCAGGCCTGAATCTTGTACAAGTGATTTGAAACAGGATCTTACATTTTCTCAGCCTTCTTTCTGAGGAACATCCCCTCCCTGCCACAGTCAGCAGGGTGAAGAACCTGCCTGTCTGAAGGCTGCGATGCAGAGCAGCCAAGGCCTGGCATTATGGATTCAGACAGGTCTTTGATATTTAGACTTGTCTGTAAAATTCCCTCACCCCCATAGAGATAGTTGGTCAGCTGGATCACAGAATCTTTGTTTACAGAACACTGAGGTCTCCCTTACCTGCCATTGTCTACTGAGGCCAGTGCTCTTCAGCTGTCCTCTGCTGCAGCCTCCTGCAGCTCCTCACACCACAGAACATCTCCCCTTTAGACCTGGTTTGACTCCTGTTCCATCAGAGCTGGAGATTTAAAGGAGAGCAGAGTTCATTTTGACCTCAGTTTGTGTGTACTGACAATAGCCAAAACACCCCTGTGCTCCTCAGACCTCAACAAAATAAAAGCCATTTCCAGCCCATGTGATTCATGGAGATGTGGTGGGAGCATCATGTTCAAATGATTCCTGTTCAAATTGCAGATTAAACTGCCTGTTCTTTCCCTGTTTCAAGGCAAGGTTAGCACTACATTAAGCCAGATGTCTCACCTAAGGGACAGGCCCATGATGGCCCTGGGGCTCAAAATGTGGAGCATGAGGTCAGCACATAGTCAGACCCTACAGCCCTTCCTAAATAAATGTTCTTCCTGTGTCTGATTGCTCTTCTCCCCTCCCATAGGCAAATTATCTCCTGCTGGAAGAAACTCTTGAACAATTTCCCCTTGCATACCAGGCTCAGCATGCTGTGAGAAAGCTTTTGCCTTAAAATCATCAGTTTCTGGCAACAAGCAGCTAAAAATAGAAAGGAGAATTAATATAGAGGAAGGGGCATAAGATGGAATGACAGCTCAGATGGAATGGAGAGTATTTTCAGGAGCATTTTTATTCCTCACATAACCCGATGTTGTTCTGCACTTTTTTTTCCTTTCCCCTATCCACTTGCACTGCAATGCACCCACCCAGTCTGGAGCAGAGCCCTATTTTTAGGGAGATTTGATCCAACTGAACTGAACCTTGGTGAACTCAGAATGGTAACAGAGGGTCACAGAGTGACTCCTGGGCACTACTGGGGCCACAGCCAGTGGAACGTCACTGTCACCCTCTCTGGCTTTGCTTGAGATCTCTGCTGCAGAAGCAGCTTCAGGATGAAAAATCCAAGTTTTGGCAGCTTCCCTGTTGTGTTCCATGGTGCAGACAAGTGTCCAGTGGCAGTCGCTGTCTTGGAAAGCTTTTCAGGACAAGCTGTGAGAACTGAACAATGACAAGTGTTGGGGACACAAGAGATGCTATTCCCAGATCTTGTTTCTAACCTTCTTGGCCCTGTGCTATGGTTTAAATTTGAACACACAGGCTGTGGGGAGACCAAAATTATCCTCCAGCTCACTTTCAGCTTCCAGGGATGAGCACAGCACAAATGGTTTGTCAGAACAGTGCTACCAAAGCCAGTCCACCACTGCTGCTCAAAACTCCAATGCAGATGTCATTTTGCACTTGACCAAGGTGATACACACAAAAAAGTTCCCAAATTTCAATAATAAGATTCATATGCACAAGAAATAGTTCTGAAATCTTAATAATTTCTAGCCTAGCCCTATACTTTCAGTCAGTGTCATGCAGCCAAAATTTTAAGACCCAAGCAGAAAAGTCAGTGCATAAAACTTGCAGTCTGAGGTTTGATAATGACAAGACCAGAATCTGTTGGAAGACTGCAAAGTTAAGTCTCACAAAAACATCCAGACAAATTACTTAATTTCCATACAAGTTCTCCTCTTCCAGAGTGGATGGACACTTCAAAAGACAAAAAGATACAGCAAGAATGGTTTTCCTCTACTACAAATCAAGCTGTTTGAAGAATTTACATAAACAGGATGTAAATGCCAAACACAAAAGTGCAATAAAGTTTTACTTTAGCCTCGGTGAGCATAAAATTGCAAGATACACACTGAGAAACCAAGCAGAGCACCAGCCTGACTTTCCTACAGATCTGTCAGCTACTCCTGGAAATAAATGCTGCTTTTTTGTTCAAAGGCTGAAATAGAGATGTGAGCTGGTATTAGATGATATCAGCAGAATCCTGGCATCTGTATGAATTATCTTTGTGCTCTCCCTGATCCAGCTAAGGGTCAAACCAGGCTTTTGTCAAACTGAGGAACCTGATGTAGTTGAAGGTGTCCCCAGTCACTGCAGGAGGTTGGACTGGATGAGCTTTAAAGGTCCTTTCTAACCTAAACAATTCTGTGCTAAAACATTCTGGATGTTCAATATGTGGTTCCACACCGAGAGGACAGGACATAGCTCAGAGCCCGAGAAGTTAAGATGAAGTGTCAGGAATGGTGGTGGGCTCCGGAGAGAATCAGAAGGGACGATTCAAGGGAGAGAGGAACCTCAGCATCCCAGAGCTGCCGCGGAACCGATGCGGAGCGAAGGGATGGGCTTGGCAGGGCCTCTAGCGGCCGCCTCGTAGCAGTGTCCAAACCTCTCACCAGCGACTTCTGAACACTTGCAACAACCCCGCTGTCCCCAATCCTGAATCCACAGGGCCTTTTAAACATTGGTTACAGGCATCCAATCCCCTGGATACAGCCCAGGGCAGCTGTGGGGCCGCCTGCTCCCACTGCCATCTCCAGAGCTGTAATTTCAGAAGAGCCATCGGCTGTTCCCTGTCACCACCACCCTGTTCCGTCAGCTCCCACATCATAAACACCCCGAGGCAGGAGAGGTTTTCTTGGGAGTCCTGAATTCCCCTGGTGGTGGTGCAGCACCAGTTTGAGCTTTCAGTCAGCTGAGCATGGAGCACAGCGAGCAGAGGCAGCTCTGCAGGAACCAGGAATAGCGGCTGGCAGACAGGAAAGATCAGCCAGCCCAAAAGTGGAGTGAAAAGACCTTCAGGAAAAAATAAGGTTTAGCCAAGTAAAGCCCACAGACACCAAAATCATGATGATCATAAGTCAACTGTTTGCAACAGTCTTGTCTGGAAAGCAAAGCCTATGGGAATGCAAACCAGGCTTCCTTTGCAGAGCTCCTGAGTAGGAACGGATGAAGCCAACTCCACTCCTGTGATTTCCTATTTTGTAACCACTTTAAAAATCCACCATTGTGCCAGCAGCTAAGCAGTTCCAACAAATCAGGATCAATCAGCAAAGATATTTTAATTTCCTGAATTTGAAGTATTTCCTTCCCTAATGTCTCCTGTGTGATTATCAGCTATGTTATGAACTACCAAATGTACTTACTTGGCCTTAGTGAGTAAGGAAGGCACTTAATTTTTCTTTTTTATTACCCCAGTAATACATTTCCGTGGCTAATTTTTATCTAATGATTTTTTTTCTTACACTGCCCAGTGCAGCTTTGCAATGCAAATCTTAATGGATGCCTTATTTTGAACCCATTCTGTGTAAGGGCAAGGTAAATTCACTTTGTGCTTTGTTTTCATTTTACTACCCCATGCTGTAGAACAAATCCCAGTGCAGGGGTGTGAACAACTTTCTGTATCACTGAATTCCAAGCTGATGTTTATGGTATTTTCTATCTAAAATTCTCCATAAACATTACTTGGCCAAAGCATGTTCACAATGTGTCACTTGCA
This sequence comes from Pycnonotus jocosus, assembly GCA_013400435.1. Lineage (NCBI taxonomy): Eukaryota > Metazoa > Chordata > Aves > Passeriformes > Pycnonotidae > Pycnonotus > Pycnonotus jocosus. The sequence continues at coordinate 135,051 of VWYP01016317.1, forward strand.
CAACTTAGACCCTTGCCTGTGTTGCTCATATTTAAGAATTATACTCAGTTCTTAACTGGAATGCTGAGGCTCATGTATGGATTGCTAAACTGCTTTGAGCAATCTCTCAAATATTCATTTATTTCAATGAAGAGAAATAAAACCCCCAAACAAATAAAAACTAATGAAAGATCAGAACTTGTGAGAAAGTGCCAGTCTGGGGAAAAAAGCAGAACAGAACAATCTCACCTCACCAGGTTAAGCTTGGAACAGTGGCCCCAAAATTGTTGTGGTCTGAGGAAGCATCCTCGTGTATGCACTGCATGGAAGGGAAAAGCACAGACAGAGCCAACTCTGACAGCAGCCCCAGCTTTGCAAACAAGGCTCTAACGTTCCCAGCTATTAATTTCTCTAATCACTGTGCAGTCCTGGCCTGCAGGAGCAGGGCCATGCAGAAGCTCACCCGCAGATTTGCAGCACTGAACTGTTTGCAGTTCATTTATGGATTATACTGGCACATTGTTGGTGAGTTTGTTTGTCATAGAAGAAAAAAAGGCTTTGGCTCCATGCTGAATAAATGAGCCTCTAATGGTAAATCCTGTGCAAAGGGGCAGCATCACTGACCTGCTCTGGACTGTCCCATCTGGGAAGATGTTTGGACACTGAACTCCCTTCCATGTGTTTGGTCCCAAAGAGGTCTGGCAGGGAATTTAACACAGAGTAGTGCAAAACAATACATTTTATTTGTTCACAGTTAAACACAAGCAACTGCCTTGACATTTTAGAACATTCTAATAAGGACAGCAAAACCTCCTTTTGGTTTAAGTTCTCTTTAGCTTACGATTGTACCATTTCCTCGTATTTCATATTTATGGCATTTAATGTGGATTGTTTAACATGCTTACAAAGAGCGAGGCAGGGAACAGATTAACTTGACAAAGACAGCAATTTTAGATTTAACTAAAAGCAGTCAGTTAAAAAAATCTGTTTCCACTTCACTGATGGGACCCCTTCAAACAAACTGCAAGTTAACTACATACAGCAGATCCATGATTTTTAGACTTAGGAAAGAAAATTGCAAAATTTGTTCCTCCATAATCTTTGTGGTCCATAAACAAACCTAAAGTGGTTTCCATTACTATCCTGGTGCTAAAATCCTGTTTAAAAGAAGAAAAAAAAGCCACCTTATCAAAGAGCTTGTGTTGCTGCCAGGGCATTTTTGGGACTGACACAAAACCTGCCTCTCATGGGAACGCCAGATCTGGGCTCGGCAGAGCAGGATGGGAATGAGCTCCTCCAACATTCCTGGCTGAGCTGGCCCATCAGGCCCTTTTTGTGTGCAAACCGTTCACTCCCAGGGCTGGGATCCAGTGGGAAAGGGGCAGGAAAGCTCCAAATCTTACCGAAACACGCGCTACCACGTTTGCTACCACTACGTCTGAGAAAGCCTAAAGACGCCGACAAAACCAGGCTGTCACTTACAACCAACTCTCTACTCTCTACTCCATGCAGAGTCAGCTTGGACACAACCACTGAAGTTCACCTCTACTCTCAGAGTTCGGACTGACCAACTGAAAAGGACACGGAGAATAATTTAAGACAGGCAGAAATGTATTCAGACCTTGGAGTTACGGAGGAGGCGGGAATGGGAGGACGAGTCCTGTCAGGAATGAGCTGAGCACCAGCTGCTCCAACAGCCTCGGTCTCACCCGGGCTAAGAAGGGATTTGAACTACAAATGCAAGTGTGCTTGGACTTGATTTCTGTGTGAGGTGGTTCTCAAACAGCAGCTGCCACCCACAGAATGTTTAGGAGAAGAGGCCACGTGTGATGCAGGGGAACTGTGAAGCCTAAACCGTCTGAGTACACCTGGACCCAGCCACATTTAAAACAAGCGCTGCCTTCCTAACGGCAGGCACTGTTCTGTCATGAAGGAGATTGAGTCTGACCACTGACAAGCCCTGATCCCACAATCCTCCTTCACAGAAGGTTCATAATTGACTTAAAACATGATTAACACCAAAAGGCTTCAGGCCAGGATTCTGATTTCAGTGTGAGCAGGATTCCTCCTCAGCCTTGTCATCTAAGGAAGCAGGATGAGGGTGAAGAGGAGAGACCTAAAGCCAAACTGACACTGCTGAACTCAAAAATGTGCTGCAATCTGAGTAGGAGAGCACTCAAAGGAAACCACGCTCTTCAAGTCAAGCCTGAAAAGATATTCCCAAGAAGAATGAAGCCAATTTCTTGGACTCAATACATGGTGGTCTTGCTCAGACCAGGGACAAAGAGCAGAACTATAAAGGAGGGTGAGGCACCACACTTTCCTGATTAGAGAAGCAAATCCTCCTCTGCAGATCTTCATAAGCTTGGAATTCTACCTCCATGTTCTGCATCCTCTCCCTACTTGAGCAAAGCTTCCTCTTCCCTCCTCTCCCACCCCAACTGCTTTCCCATATGAACCAGTGTGAGGTCAATCAGTCTGTCAGATAAACACTTCAAACACCAAGAAGATCTGAAGCTGGTGTTTTAACAAGTCTTCAGCATCTACGGTCTCTTCTGCATTACAAGCTCCAGTTCCTTTTTGTCTGTTCAAATGTAACTTCCCAGGAAATGTTAAGGACAATATAAACAATGATCATGAATTAGGGTGAATGAATCGTTTTGCAGAGGTACAATGTTCTTTAAACCTTTCATCCAACCTAATGAAGGCTGGGCTCTGACAGATGTGGGACAGTGGACAGGCAAAAATAGAGAATGCACTGAAAATCCTAGTGCTGCTTCTTTCCAGGATGAAAGGGACAAAAGCCACCTGGACACGCAGCACAACCAACTGCTCTAAATGGGAAGCTTGCAAAGAAATACAAAGCATTCAGAGTAAACTCACAAATGTTAATTTGGCCTCATATTGCACTCAAGTTCATAAACGCAGCCACTCAACCGGGGACAGGGAGAAAGGGAAAAAAATACTTGCAAATGCTAACAGTTGTCCCTTCAAATTAGTACACGCTGCTAAGGATTGAATTTGAGAAAGAAGCAAGAGTTAGGCTGGGCATTTTCAATTCCAGACCCAAAAATCCACTTTGCATTCATTCAGCAGCCTCCTTCCGTTCCTGGCCATCGATCCTGCTCCGCTGCATGAGCCACTGCTCAGACCAAAGAAACATAAAAGCTTTTAGTTAAACTTGCACTCACGCCTCCTGTTCTATGCCAAGAATATGAAAATAACACTGATTGACTATCTTCCTCTTTAACTGTGGTCATGATGAGTTTCATTGTAGTCCATGATATGAAGCTGTCCAACACTGCTTTCCTGGAGCTTAGGTGAGAGGTTATCAGGGCTTGGAGGGGCCTTTGACTCCATGCTTAGATCTTTACACTGTTCAGTCTTTAGGGCATCAGCCAGCCTGTTGATGGTGAGCCCCTCCTCATCACACTGGCTCTCACTCTTGTTGCGAAATAACTCTCGTGCCTTCATTCCAAGGAAGCTCTTGGAGCTGGGGAGTGAACCTACAGTCAGTGGGACAGTAGTGGAGGGCTCCAGCAGCACAGATGTCTCCCAGCGACTGCTCAGCCTCTGGTTCTGGGGTTTTTCTGGGGTGGATAGCTCACTGCTGCTGCCCCCCTTACTGCTACTGCTGCCTCGGGTGCTGGGAGGTTTGGTCTCTCCATTTCTACCCATTGTTTCTTCACTGTGTGCTGCTTTGTCTTCATTACCACAATCCAGCCTGCTTGGGGAAGAGAGAGGACACAGTGTCAAGGAAATCACAGCAATTAAACAATGGAGAGGGAAATGCTGGCCAGGGCAGATTCCTTTGATTACTTTCCCTTTCTGCCTCTGGGTATGGACTTCAACAGGTTTCCTTTCACAGTTCTGGGGCAAAGCAGGAGTGACAGGGGTTAACCAGATGTGTCACACACTCAGTTGCAATAACCACTGTTTTTAAGTCCAAAACTGGCAATAATCCCACCCAGGTCCTGCAGATTTCACACCACCACCCTTACCTTTCTTCTGCTGCTTCAGCTGCTTCTGTTTTATCATCTTCAAGTTTTTTCAGTAGGCTGCTCTTCTCCAGCCGCCCAAACAGATCCAAGATCTCCAGCTCGAATGCCTGGGTAATCCTTTTCTGGGCCCTGTACCTGCTTTCTACTGCCTGCAGCTGACCCCTGAGCAAAGAGAAAAACCAGAATGTCCAAAAATCTCCAGATTCTGCCTCAGCTGGGACAGTGCATCTCTCAAAGCACAGCTAAAATGTTACACAGAAAGCCCCTACCTTGCTTGGATTTTAACCTCTTCCAGGTATCTCTTTTGCTCCAGGAAGAGGTGGTCCTTTTTTGTAAGCTGAGATTCCAGTTCAGCTATCCTTTTCTGGGAAGCATCGAGCCTTTGGCTTTGCTGCTGAACACACAACTTTGCTTTCTCCAGTTCTTTCCGAAAAGCAGCGTGCAACATTTCAACCTCCTCGAAGCAAACAACACAATGGTAAAGTATAATTTGATCCTGTGTTATTTTTATTGGTGTTTAGACATGTTTCTGATGTTATAAATAGGCACATTTTAAAGCAAGGCAGAATAAAAGCAGCACTTCTAAAAACAGATATAGAAAACCAGCCCTGCTGAGGATGTACACTATTAAAATAACTACACATCACTGGAATTTATTAGCACATTAATGTTCCTTATGAAAACCTCTTCTCATCAAAGCACTCTTGCCAGTTCTGCACTGGATTAGAGTAGACAAACTCTATTTTAAATCCATTTTTCCAACATGACCTTCATTAAGTACCAGTAGAAGACTTTCTTCAGCGTATTATTCACCTTCTTTAATTACGTGCTCTCACGCAGGAACAGTTATATTGTTGTGTAATTTACTTGCTTCTAATTAGAAAAAGGTTTCTTTGAAGTCAGGAAGTGAAACCATATGAACCACAGAGGTTTCAGTGAAGTTACTGGTAATTTTTAATAGGAAAATGACTGAGTGGGAAGGCTGAGATGCTCATTTTAAAGTAACACCTCACGAAAACCCGTAAAATCCTTGTTAAGATCTTTCCACAAATCCTGGCACTACCCTGCATTATTTTACCAACAATCTGCTCTCAGTTACATCTGAACACAGTAAAGTCTTGGCCTTTGGCAAAGAAATTGCTGAGAAGTTATATCAGTTGACTAAAACAGACCCTAGGTGTGCCCCTTCTAAGCTTTCAGAAGGGGCACTGAAGATACTCCTCAAACCCATAGGGAACAAAACATCTGAACAGCAGATCAAATATAAAATCAAATCCCTGAAAATCAATTTCAGAACAAAGAATCTGTTAAGTTACAAAGCCTTTCCTTCTGAACTCAGGGCTGGGAACTGCTGGATGATGACCTCAAGGGAAGTCTCCCCAAAAGTCTTTTGCACTGGTACCTTTGTAGTGTCTGTGTGCTTGTGCTGCAGCTGCTCCAGGTACAGCTCATTGACCTCCCCAAGAACCAGCAGCTGCCTGTTCAAGAACTCCATCTGCTGTTGCACCGATTCACTGTTGGAAAGCTGAGAAGGGAAATGGAACAGAATCCAGCACTGGGATGAACAGTTCAGCAGGAGAGTCACAGCTGAAGGCATTGTGCTCACAGGGTATTTTTAAAAAGAAGGGAAACAAAGGCTAAAATCCAATGCATCATAGGTAGTTAAGTGTTAAATAAGTTGTTTTCATAAAAAACTTTTCATTTCCATTCAACTTATGATATAAACAATAGCTCTCAGTTGTCAAGATTTAGCAGAGCTTTAATACAAATTCATAATGCTCAATCTGCAAATCTCTGCTGTGGAAAAAGCCAAAATAAGTTTCAGAAGCCTTTTAACTGAGTTTAGAGTTTCTTCACCAAAATACATTTTTCTGTTTTTGTGCAATTAATTATCAGACTCTAAGAAGCTCAGAACAGGCTTCTTTCGGACCAAGAAAGAAAAAGCACCTGATGAAAACTATCAGATAAAAAATAATCAGAAAGACACAAAGGGATCCTGAGAACACTGACTTTTCTTACCTTTTGAGAAACTTGGCTAAGCAGCAATTCAGTGTGACACACCTTGTTGTTTGCCTTCTTTAACTCTAACCTCAGATCTGCTATCATGTTCCTGCAATCTTCCAGTTTGGTCTATTCAAGTAACAAAAAAAAAATTACTCAGGGTTCTGAAACTTTACTAAAGACAGCAAGGGCACAGGGCTGGGAGGCTGTAAACCCCCAGCACTGGAAATCAAATTATACCAACCCCTCCAAACCAGCTAAGAACCTGCCTTTTCCTAGTTCCAAGCTGAAGACAGGACAAAACAGAACTATAGAAGGACAATACTAAGTTAAGCACTTTCAATTATGCATTTATTCTTACTCTGAATCAGGACAGTATGTCTAATGAAAATGTACAGCTTTCTCTCAGGTATTTCATGCCTTGTTATGAAGAAGGTTATTTTTAAAGCCAGTAAGTAGACAACAAATTTGTTGATGCTTCATACCTGCAATTCCTGGCTCTGGTTGTAGAATTCCTCCCGGTCGTGCTGCAGCTGTCGGATCTGGCTGTGAAGCTGAGCCACAATATTATCATGTTCCTCCTGGAACTGGTGGTACCTTGCCTGTTCTTTCTGCAGACTCAGTTTCAAGGCCTGGATCTCCTTTTCCTGCAGTTTCAGCTGATCTTTCTGTTAAGAATCCCACATGAGGCATCAGACAAGACACCTGCTTAGCAGTTAGGATATCTATGCTCAGCCAAGCAAAGCTGTCATCACCAGCATGCAGGAAAACACTTTTCCCCACACACAACATTTTATACAGAGCATGTTCTCAAGGCTGTTGGGGCTTGGCTTGGTTTTGGCTGAAAAGGAGATGAAATGGTGATAAGAGTGGACAGGCTGAAAACTCACAGCCCCATTCAAAGGCACAATGAGCAATAGCCTGTTTTTCCACTGCCCCTCATGCTTTCAACAGGGACATGGGCCTCACAGCTGAAACAACAGTTAATCTTCCAAAACCTACTTGGAAGTCTACTTTTGGCTCTTGTAGTTAATTATCAGAAGGTGAAACTGTTGATGGACAGTTAGCTTTAAAATGAAAATATATTACGAAACACACCTAAATCTGTACTGAGACATCCTTCAGTGCACTTATATCTTCAAATTCTATCACAGTGAACACCTCTGGAAAACAACACCTGAGTTCTCAAAGCTTTTGCTATTAGCCCTCATCTGAGGAGCAGAAGAACAATACTTTATCAAATATGCAGTAAGGTGTTTTGCCAGGCATGGAACAACCACTCCACTAACAGGGAAGCCAGGGAATGGCTTTACCATTATCCATGGCAAGTGTTGGCAGGGGTCAAGCATGAAGGATTCAGCTGCCTGCAGCCAACTACAAACTACTGACACTGAAAATGACAGCGCACAGAACTCGTGCGCCAGTCGCTCCACAAACACCAATTTTAATAAAGTGACAAATGAGGCTTCTTCGTTAATTGAGTGGTACCAAAAGACATCAGCCAAGCCAATTAACACTTGTAGCAGCACCAGTGTGTCTCAGCCACTGGTGGAGCTGCATCCCTGCTCACCATGGCAGCGTTGTGCTCCTCCAGAGCCGTGGCTTTGATGACTTTGCGCAGCAGCCGGCGGTTGCGCAGCGCGTGCTGCTGCCTCTTGAAGCGCTCGTACAGCAGCTGGTTGTGCAGCAGGAGCAGTTGGTTCCTCAGGGTGTGAATCTCATCTGAAGGGGGAGAACCTGCAGTGGGAGACAGAAGAGGTTACTGAGCTGCACTTTCTGCTTTATTTCATCTCCAATACAAAATCATAAACGTTTTTCCCAAAGCAATGGATATAGGCTCAAATGGATTGCTCCTTTGAGTAAGAAAAAAAAGCCAAGCCACCATCACCACAGAAGCCTCAGACAACAAAACTAAGACACAGACACATAAATAAGCAAGAAAACCAATCAGTTTTAGATTCAACAAGCAGGGAGAAGGTTCAAGGATCTGTCAGATGATCAGCAGCACTCTGAAGCTTAGCAAGGCTCAAAATGGTCAAAAGCAGAAGTGCCTAGAATTTTGCACTTTTCAAAGATGAAAAATGCAGCTCATCTCTCTGGAACACAGCTACTTGCTAGGCAGATAAACCATGACTTAGTGGAGGGCATCATCTTTCTGCAGCATTAGTTAAAAGCCCACAAGCAAAAAGTATGCAGGTCATTGTTTAAGCAAGTCTAATAATAGAGGAACAGATTGCCAAAACACAAGAAATTTCCTCACCTCCAAAGTGAGTCCAGTCAGCAGATTTGCTTGGCAAAGACAATCTGAAAAAAGAAAATGCAGCATTAACAGGTAAGTTTAAGTAAAAAAATAGAATGTTCACCTCAAAAGAGCTTATAGCCTGGTAAAAGTAAAATTAAGGTCAGTTGGCATAAAATGATTAGGAAGGAACTGTGCAGCTGCTTGTCTGGCACAGCTTAAAATTAAGCCAGCACAAAAAAGAATAACAATAAAGTCTACAAAGTAAGATTTTCAGTCACCTACTTGTTCAGCTCCTTAGTGTGTGCATCTGCTCCTTGCTGAATCAGCCTGTCCAGCACTTCCACGGGAGAAGTCGAGGACATACAGTCTTCATCCTGCGTTCCCTTGGCTTTCTTTAGCAGCTCCTCAGTCTTCTTGCCAACAAAGAGGTAGGCAGTCTTTGGTAATGCAACCTCAAAGAGGTGCTCATAGAGGGGAGGCTGCCCACTCCCAAACACCACTCTCCTTTGTGCTGGTACTTTGCAAGGGCTGGGAGTGAGAATACTCGGCTCCCCAGAGGTTCCCTCCCTGTTCCCAGCAGGGCTCTCCCCAGGGCCTCCACAGGGCTTGTCTATGGGAGTAAACGTTTGTTTGGGTGTTTCCCGTGCACCCTCAGGCCCAGGCTTGTCCAGAGATGTTAAAGGCTCAGAGGTCTGACTGTGTCCCTGAACACTGGAGGCTGCTGAGTGGGTCTTCTTCTGAGAGCCTGATAGACTTTCGTTTGTGCGGTAAAACGGGGAGTCAAATCCTCCTCTAGGCACCATGTGTTCAGCATCAGTCGTGATCTCGGAGATCTCTTTAGATATTGCATCTGAGGAGAGGGGGAGCACCATGATGCATCTGGGGTTTCAACAGAATAAACATTTCCTTAGCTAAGATGTAGGTAAGGAGGGCAGACATTACCTTCCTCTCTGTCCTTCTCAGCGCTATCTTCAAATGACAATCCACCTAAAAACTCTGCAAGATCACTTAAGGTTACCGAGCTTTTACTACTGGGGATGTCTGGGAAAAAAACCAGAAAACAAAAGGTTAGTTGTACATGTGCTGTTTTCTCCAGCCTTAGCACAGCACAAAACACAAGTCTTTTACTGCTGCAAGGTCCTCAGAATAAAAGCTTATCCCTCCTTCATATCCTTCCTCAGAGGAGGCAGGTATCTGACTCCTGTTCCATTCCACGTGGAAAACAGTTCAGAGATCAGTCCTGATCCCAAAATATAATTTTGTAAATTTAACATTTGCTATTGCACAACCTCTGTGAGGAAGGATGTGTTGTTTGCAATTTAACCCATTAAATGAATAAAATAGGTGTGTCATGTGCACTGTGACTGCTCTATTTCCCATTAGCATTAACCTCCCCTTCAGCTTCTGAGCAGGCTTCACAAGGACACAGCACCTGCCTGGAAAAAGGAAGTTTAGCAATCTGATGTAATACAAACTTGCTAATACGTGGCTACTGATCAAAACTGAGACAGCAGCTGTGGGATACACACTGCAGGATAAAAATCTCATGCTCAGCTCAGTCACAGATCAGGAACTCAGTGAAAAACTTTGCCTGTTCTTAACTTGGAATTCAGAATATTCAGATTCCAGTGGTACTACACAACTACACCATGGAAAACCAGCTTTAAATTTCACTATCATCTCAACTTTGAAGACAGTAAAGATTCACAGCACAGAAGTCTCAAACACAGTTCCAAAATCCCTTTCTACAGCTGTCACAGAGGTAGATGACAGAGAATGGAAAATGGAATCCACATTTACCTACTAAAAGCTGAGTAAAAAAATCAACCTACTGATTTCAGTATTCCACAGGACTTTACAATAGGTTCAAGTACAGCAATATAATTGTAGATAGAAAATAAAGTTTTTCCAGAGGTCTTTAAGAGGGAGCATCGTATCTACCCTTATGTGCAGCTTTACAGTTTGATCCAGACATGTGATAGATAACTTAATGAAGCAGAATTTAATATATAACTTGCTGTTTCTAATAATCATCCTCAAAGAATCAGCTTTTATAAACATAGATATACCTTTGCAGCCTTCAGTATATATTTGTATTTTTAAATATGCAGGAGAGCAAGGTAAAAAATAAATCTCAAGGTATTTCTGAACATGAATAGTTAAACTGAAATCAGGAGCATCACAAGAAGGTTTTAAATTGAATTACAGGTTAAGGCAGGATCCTGGAACTACAAAGAACTCAGGGAAAAAAAAAAAACAACAGTGGAAAACTGTATGGGAATTGGAACAAGTGTCAATAAAAAGTGGAGATGGTTACAACAGGTTGTAGTAATGGGGAGAGGAAAAAGGAGTTTACCCAATGATTTATCGCTGTTTATGACATTTTGCTGTCGGTACAGTAAAGGCCTCCCAGAATCTGGTTTGTCCTCCTGGAAAGCAAAAGAAACCCAGAACACATTAATTGCCTTAGATTTCATTGGCAACTGTGCAGCTGGAATGGCAATAGCTGTCTACATTTAGAGGAGTTTTTGCAGTGAAATGCAAAATTTTTTTTATAAACCACCTACTCTGATTTTTCTTTCTCAGTTAAGGTCACTGCATTAAGGCAAGTCAATGAATAAAACCCAGATTAGTTCAGCAGAAGAATTTTGTAATACCTTTTTAGGAGGTGTGGCAGCAGCTGAAGGGAGTGAAACATGCACAAAGTCATCTGAAGTGCAGGGTGGAGGAGGAGATGTGGCTGGTGTTCCCAAAGGTGTTCCTTTCCCCCCTGCTGAAAAGGAGCACAAGTTCTCTCAGCAGGCTCCCCCTTCCTCCTTTCAACTGAACATTGCATGTGAAGAATTGTACATTAAACACCATCTCACAGCATTTACTTCTTAAATCTCTTTCAACTGTTTATCAACACAAAAGTGCAGTTTCCCAGAAGTTGTTTCAGACTTTGGCACTGAATTTACAGATTTCCTCTCAGTTTGCATCATCACTGCTCTAGGTGAGGTACTCAGTTCACAGGAGTAATCACTCAGGCGTTATCAACTGGCATTCCCATTTAAAAACTGCCAGTAAAATTTACAGCCAGACTTTCCAGTAAAACCAACCTTGAAGGCCTAATTCCAAAATGAAGCACGTACCAGATGTGCCAAAAGCTTTGCTGTAGGGTTGTGATGCAGACTGGGATGACTCTGATGAGACAATGCCAGGGGATGTCGGTGGCGTGGTCATACCACACACTGCAGAAGGGCTCCAGATGGTGACCTGTGCACGGAGTAAAGCACAGCAGAGCTCAGAAAAGAACATGTGAAGCACCTGGATCCAGGTTTTCACATAGGAAATCAGGCAGAGATTAAATGTGAAATGAACATCAACTTCTGAAGAATTCACAGCACAGCTCAACACCATGGATTTTTGGACTGGCACAAGAAACTATGAAAGTACAAAGAATGAAAACTTGCTGGGCTTCATCTTCTGCTTTACCTGCTGTGGCTCAGTTGACAGCCTCGTGGACTGTGGGCTCAGAATCTGAGGTAGCTGCCCTGGCATTTGTGATAGTGTTAACCGAGGAGTGGAATATGGGGTAGAAGTCCCTGAAAGTTAAATAGAAGAGAAAATCAAAATTCCAAAGCATCCAACACCTCAAATACAAACCCATGATTCTTCTCGCTAGGACTTTTAATCAAAGCATTTCAAATCCATTCAACATACACATTTGTAGCTAGAGACTTTTCTTCCAGCCCAAGAAAGTATCTATTGAATACATTATACTGCAGCTTTCTCTTTTTTTTTTTGTTGTTTTGGGGTAGAGAGGACAGGGGATGAAGAGACAACATTGAAAACACACTGTATATAGAAAATGTATCTATGTATTAATTTTTTACATGGTGGTTTATTTTCTGGTGCCTAAGAATCAGACTTTAATTGGGATAAATTAGTAAGATGGGTTTTTTTTTTTTTTGTTCTAGGGCCAGTTCTCCTCCAGCAATTGAGTATTGATTAGCCACAGGTCTTACCATAGCTGCTCTGTGTGTCAATGTAAGAGCTGGCACTGGGGTCAGTTTGATGATGTTTTAAGCTTGTGCAGAGTTTTCGAGACACAGAGTAATAACCATCTTCATAAGAGGCTTCTGCAGGGTCCAGGGAGATTTTGGCACATTCTATCACAACATCATGAGTTTCTAGTCTTTTCCACCTGCAGACAGTTTTTGGATCCAAAAGAGTAAGTTAGTCAATTATTGTTAAAAACAAGAGTTCCTGGAGATAGGAGGAATTGGCTTGCAGGATGGCTCATTTGTTCCAGGCAGCTTTGCATGCTCCCAGCCAAACTGGAACAAGGCATCAGACAGAAATTGCAACCAGATGACTTGTGAGAGGGGGTCTCAAAGAGGAGACAAACAGCTTTGACACAGAGATCCATGAAGGTCTGCCATGGAGCACTCTGGAAAGGAGGAACAGCATACGAAGACTTGGTTGATCCTGAGCTTCAGCAGCTGTAGAAATCAGCTCAACTACACTCAGATGTTGGTAGTCAAAATTTAGACATGCCAGCAGTGAGGGAATCTGTATTATTTAAGCAAACACTGTCTGCAATGCCAGTTTCAGATCTGTGTTTTTCCTCTCAAGTTTGGGGAATGTTTTTTACTATTACTATCCCCTTCATCCTGAAAACTACTTCTCACTAAATTAAGCAGCCAGATTAGATCTGCCCAATATTTCAGGGGATGGATGTTCACTGTAAAGAAGAGAAAGCCTTGAAGGCTGTCTATTAAAGGCTGGGCTGCTTTGGAAAGTAAAATACTCTCTGTCCAAGATACCAAAACAGAAGGCTTCCACTGGTAGGTTTGTGCCAATTGTGCTCCTGAGTGGTGCCACCCTCCCCCCTGCAAAATTGAGCATTGTGACATTCAATGGGTTCCCAGTTAGGAGTGATTTCCTAGTGGCTCTGAAAAGCAGGGCAAGAGCACTACTGTGCAGCAACAAGAGTCAAATTCTCCTCTTCAGTGGCTGGGCCTGTGGAGACAAGAGAAAAGCAGCAAGTGGTGCTGCTGCAGGCAAATGAGCCTATTGCTAAAGAAAACTAATACAGCTGATAATGTTAACACATACCTGTTAAAAGAACTGATCTGTTAAATGAACCAATATCTAGGTACCAAAACAAGACACACTGAAGCCATTTTGAACATTTAAATCCCATCAAATACCTCAAGAAACCCAAGGACTTTGACCCAAACCTTCAGCCAATGAAGCATCTCTGGCAGTTTCACTTTATTCATTTTAGGTAAACTGTTTTAGATCTTTATGAGGATGTTTGATCATTAAGTCATAAAAAAAACATAAAGTAAAGTAGAAGACAGATGCCATCCCAGACACAAAATGAATTTACAACCCCAAAATTGTTGTTAATGACCTTTCACAACAGTTTTTGCTTATCCATCCAGCTGTAAGCTGGGATGAGGAAAGGCTATGTATTTACCTGGTGCACCTACAAATCTGGGTGGCAAAACACCCCCACACAAACTGTTGCTGACAGAAAAGGTTTTGCTGCAGCCTTCTGAAATAACCCCACAGAAAGCTGCTCAGTTTGAGCCTTTCCTAATAGCAGAGAGAACATATAATACCTTCGTGGGTCCAGTTCATGGTCCTTGGATCCAGTCACTAACTCTGGATGAATTCGCACATGTTCCATCATTGGCTGGGAGGAAGGAGAAGGACTTGTTATCAGTGCAGCACCTTTGGATTGCACTAAACCACACAAAGCTGATGAGCAAACTACTGATCCTAACAGTTCAGAAAGTTACATTTAACAGGTAAGGTTAATACACATCACCACAGCTTCAAGGGTTGATCCCAACTGAGCTTTCAGTCAAATTGCTCACTTTTATACCATTCTGTTGAACAGCCCTCAGCTGAATTGGCAAATTAATTGTATTAAATTGGAATATACAGCTAGAAATACACAGATGAGCAGCATTTTACCTTGACTACTTCTTCAAAGGTCTCCAGGTTTTCCTTCATACTGTAGTGAGAGCGCAGAAAGGAGACAAAATTGCAAGGATACATTCCATAAAGACGATGAAAGAGAGAATAAACGCTGGCATGAAGATGGACAAGATAAATCTCTGCCACATGACCTGGAAAAAGTAGTTAGAATCTTTTTCATTACATTGGAGAAAAGAACAGAAGTTCTTAGAATGCAAGTGAAGTACTTTTAAATTTGAAATGTTAACTGGAACAAGTCTTGTGAGGTACAAATAGTCCCCAGTGAAACTGTGAAGTCTTCTTAGAAAACAAGCAACACTTAGTCATCAGCTCACAGCAAACCCAGAAATTAAGATAAGGACCATTAATTCCAACCAGTGTGCTGTCATTCTCAAAGCAAACTCTGTTTTTATTCAAGTTAAAACCTGAAACTCCTCTAGATAGTGAGCCAGAGTAAGACTGACTGCATGAGTAAAAAAGGAAACTAAGATTTGTTTCATTTCAAAAGGTGAAAACTAAAAGCTTGTAGCCACTAAAAGCAATCACAACAGACAAATCTTAGTATTCACCTCAGAAATTCCAATCCTACTTGCAATGCAGAATGGCTCTCTAAATAGCAGCTCTATGTGCTTAACACAGCATTTGTTAATTCAGCCATGAGCCACAGTCACAGATACTGCTGGTGTTAGACATCAGACCCCTTACAACAAATCCAGCAAAGCCAGGGCTCTGAGAAAACCAGTTTTATCAACCTTCATGACTATTGACGGTTGCACATTAAAATAAACTCTTATATATGTTGCTTCTTTCCCCTCCCCACTGATATCTGGGAATACCAAATTCCCCAAACTCTGCCTCAAACATTAGCATTTTCCCTTCTCTCTCCATTAAGATCAATCTCTGCTTTTCATTGTCATCAGGGCAGTACTTTGGTTCAGTGAAATTTCATGCAGTAGCAGCACCACATGGAAGATTCCAAGAGACTTCTCAATTCTGAGCAAAGAACTCAAAGAACAGAACAGCTTGTGGGCTTAGCACATCATTTTCTGTGTTTAAATAATCTCAGACCATTAAGAGTCTCACAAAAGAATGTGCTCACCAACTGCACACCAGTCACAAGGATACTGCTAAACCACAACTGCATGCAACAAAGTTGAAATCTCACCTGGATTCTGCAAGCACCAGGCTGAGAGACGCCCAAAGATACCAAAGAAATCATGAAGGTACTGTTTGCCAGACTGAGGAATCATTGGCAACATGGTTATTAGCACTAGGACACCTGTGGTGAGTACTACTACATCTGTGTCAGTCTGCAAGAAGGGAAAAAACCTGCATTAGTTAAATGTGTTGAACTTAATTTTTTCCAAGGATGAAGTGAACATTGAATCATCATCATGGAAAAAGTTCTCTATTGAAACAGTCCCTCTGAAACCTACCAGAACTTAATGATCCAAGATTATTGAGTATTTTCATACAGAACAACTTGAAGAAAAAATAGATTTGGGATTCTTGCTCCTACTCTGCTGCTTTTCTGTATAAACACTTGGCTTAGATAAAAAGAGAACATCACCACAGTTCCACAGCTGAGTAAAAACAATTATTGGTATGTGAGGCATCTTAGGTGCCACGTTCCTTCCTTCCCAGAGCTAAACACACACAGCATTCAAAGGCTCAGAAACTTCACATCTGATCAGGGTGTTCAAGGGTGTTGGCCAGTTACCAACACAGGGGTCAAAAGTTAAAATCTGGCTGCTGAAATTCCACCCAGCAGTAATTGAAACAATGACTAGAACACCTTGTCTTGTGCCACAAGAAAGAGATGTGGCACAAGTACAAACCTTTGGCTGGATGAAACAGGAAGAGAGGATCAGATTTTAGGAAAGGACACAGAAAATGTTCAAACTTTTTCCTTGCTTCCTAAGTTTAATGCACATTTTCCTTGGCAGCTCCTCTGCTTTGTCAGCACAGGGTGCACAGAGCACAGGTCAGGCTGTGGGCAGGTGCTGCTGAGCTCTCTGGGAATCTCCCAGGAGCCACTCAAGCTGATGGCACAGTCAGTTTTAAGGGATTTATCCTCCTCTGTGTGTCTACAGCCTCTACTCTCCCTCAGTCACACAAAACCTATCAGAGCACATTTCCTGCCCATCCCTACGCTCTGTCCACATCCCCAGCACTTCCACATCTGTGTCCTACTCCCAGCAGCTTTCTGACACACTTTACTCCTCCCTCAGTCACACTGCAAAGGGCAACAGATCTTGTCAAGCACATCAGGAGTTCCAGCAACAGTTACAAAGTTGTGGTGGTTTTGTTTTGAAGAGTGCTGGCCCTTGACTGCATAGGGCATTTAAATGTGACTTCATGACTACTGTGGATTCCTCACTACCATAATGAATTCCATTACTGACAATGCACTCTAGGTCTCAAAGCCCTTTTCATTCCTTATTCACTGGTACAGTGCTGTACAGCATTATACTTGATCAACCTGCAAATGAGGGAAAAAACCCACAAAGCTTGAGGGAAGAGCTACCTCCTTGTAATCCAGCATGTCAGTAGCTAAGAGGGGAAAGTCTGCTAATTCCAAGATCATTTCACCAGGGAATAGTCCATTGCATGGCCCATTTACACTATAAGTAGAGGACACACAAATTCAATTTGCACCAGTAGGAAGTTGCTGTATTTCTCATTAGGTTCACATTCAACATATCCACCAACCTCACAAGGGCCTTCTTGTCTTTAACTTATTTCGGAAAAGTTTAAATAAACATTCCTAACTCACATTGACAGCAGCTTTTAGAAACAAGATTGTCAGCAAAACCAGCATCAGCACAGAGCATTCAGCTGATATTAATAGCACTGTGGATTAACTAAATGACATCAAAACAGGAATCAAATGCCTTGCATCTGTATGCAAGTTTACACCAAGTGTTTTATAGACAGCATTGACAGTTCTTACCTTGAGACATTTAAGCAATGAAAGCAGGAGAGGTGCTTGAGAAAGTTTGTGTTTCCAAGATGGTTGTCGTCTTATCACATGTCCCAGCAGAGAGAGGGTGGGTAAACGAGTAGCAGCTTTGCCCATATAATCGTTAATTTTGTCCAGTAGATGCTGATAAAGGATTTTGCAGAGAGTGGTAGATTTTGCAGAAAAAGAAAGGTATTTATATTTAACTGCTCTATACTCTTTTTGACCAGTCTATATTCAGCAGTTTGTCAATATGGAAACTATGGACATTTTACAAATATACAGGATAGCAGAGGAAATAAAACCCTTCAATAACTTTGAGACTACTGGTAGACAAATGCAAACTATACAGGCCAAAAGCAGTCACTGCACTTTGAAATGTTTATAAGTAAATAATAATAATAAAAAAATCTGGGCAGCAGCTAATTTGCAGTGCCACTTCCAATCTATTTAAAATCCTTACTTGATCTCAAAATACCCAATTTGTTTTAGGCTAACACCTCCTGCAACAGGAGCACTGTAAAGAGACAACATTAATCCTCCAAACCCTTTCCTTTATAGAGGTTCTTTGCTTAATTGGGTCAGTTTAAACAACTCAAGAAACAGAGACCTCTGATTTTTTTTTTTTTTAAAGCTTAAACTACTCTTACTACAGAGATACTCCATCTCTACAGCAAGGTAATTCTACACCAGAGTGGAACCCCTAGAGTTTTAACAGATGCTATTTAAAGGCTGCTTCAATACCAGGCTAAAATCTGCCATAACAAGATTTTTTTTTTTACCTTGTCATGAGGCTCTTGCAGAGTGGACAGAATATGCAGTGCCTGCTGAGAATTGGTTTCCAAGTAATAGTCCACCAGGTTGTTGACAAGCACAGGCCCACGGTCTGTCAGCAAGGAAAAACCCCCAAAACATTCTCAATACACTAAAAATGAAGCACCTGCTACAAGAACATTGCAGAACTTTTAAGCAACTATTACACAATTTCTAACATAAAGCAGTCCTTGGTGTTTAGCAGACCTTTGGGAAAATGAGACCTCTCAACTACATTTCCTGGCTCCAAACTATTCAAGCGATTGCATTCAGCTCAGGAAAAAGCGACCAGGTTTTTTAACAACCAACAATTCCTGTCCAACCTTAAAATCCTACAGGTAGCTGAGCTGCAAGGGTGCTTTACCCAGTAAAGTGTTCAGGAGTGACTTGATGTTCTCTCCCTCCAGCAGATAATGGAGAGCAAGCTCAGGGACAAGGACACTGGCAGTGCTCTCATGCTCTGAAAAGGCTCTGTCAGCACAAGTGATGCCTCAGCAGCAGCAATCACTTTTCACAAAGTCTGAGTCTGTTTGTTTGAGAGTTTTCTGGGGGTTTTGGTTTTTTTTTTTTTATTATTAAAAAAATCTCACTGGTTCCCATAATGTGGGTGACACCTAATTCTTTCTAGATATACTTGACTAAGTTTCATCAGCTCACACTGGAGGCTCTGCCTCAGGAAAAGCCAGTCATTTTGTAATAGTGTTTTAGCAATTATGTAACAGACCTTCCAGGAGCCACGCCATTAAGCAAAATGGACTGAAGAGAAGCCTCCATCCTTAAAGCAATTTCAAACCCAAATATCAAGATTTTCTTTCAAGCTGCATTAGCAAAGACAGTGTTTGATAGAAAAGAAAAAAAACCAAAACAACAAAACCACATTATTCTACCTTTATTGATGTAAAGGCAAAATCCTTCCCAAAACTACACAAAAGGACACATACCACAATTGAGATTATCTTTGAATGCAGCTGTTATATCTTCCAGGACACCCAGAATTGGAGAATCCAGCATTGAGAGGAGCTCACCAACATTTCCTTGCTGTGCCATGATGCACGTACTGACATGAATGTGGAGGTTAAAACTTCAGGAAGTTCTTCATTGGTGTCTTTCTACCAGACTAGGAGAGAAGAGACAGCACATGAGTGAACTTTTCCCTTTCCATATAAAATCTCTCATCTCTCCTATTTCTTTTCCACACAAGTGCCCATTTAACACTGAGAGGGTTGTTAGGGTTTCCATACCTGCAATAAAAGCTGTAAGAGTTTCCAAAAAGCCAATGAGTCATGAACATGTCTTTTCACAAAGACATTAATCTGTTTTGCAGAAGACCTCAGTATCTAGACTGTCAGAGCATTCTCTTACAATATTTTTTTTAATTTGCTCTCCAGATCAGTAAACTGAAGCTAAAAAGCTCCCTGGAATCCCTCCATTCCTCAGTTCTTAAAGCAATTCCTCCTCAAACCACCCTTCCAGTCTTGTGTATGAGACTAAAATCTGGAGAAAACACACACCTCCAGATCCTTCTCCACTCCTGTGACCAGGTCAGGAATTCACTGCCCTGGGCTCTGCATTGTTGCACTCTCAGAGATTTGGGCTTTAAGACTTTGCAACGTGGCCAGGCTGCAGCTGTTGGGAAGCTCAAGCAGGGCTGCTGCAGCTGCTGCTCCTGGGCAGCCTGAGCACACCAAACACAGCCTGAGCAGCACAACACAACCTCGACTTCACTCGTGGGATTTGGGATCACAATCTCTGCAGTGCAAAAACTGCATGAAGTACTAAATGCAACAGTGTGCAGGTAACAACTGGTCAGCTGCACAGTGCTAAGTGGGAACAAATCTCAGCCATGTCAGGCTTTTAAAGTGCCTTCTTCCCATGTTACCAGCACCAGAGGGACTCAGGTGTCACACTGACCTACCTACTACAAAAGGAATCCATTTTTATTTCATCCAGAAGAACCTTATACCAAACTCTTCCCAGTGGAAGAACTAATCTGGCTTTAGATCACATCTAATATTATCAGCAAGGGTTCCTTCTTCCCTCCCACTCCAAGCTAGAATACATTTTTCACTTCCCCCATGGAAAGCAAGACTGACACATACCAAGCTAACACACAAAATTATTTTTCTACTGCAGTTGTGTTTACAGCACCTGTTCTGTGGATGAGCTGAGCTTCTGTCTGCAATGCTGTCAGCCACACACCTTTCATGATCACTAATAAAGGAAAACCAGAAAGAGGTTAAGAAAAGGCACAATTTATTCCTTCCTTATCACCCCAGGAATATGTTCAGAACATCACTAAGTTTTCTACACAGAACAGAAGAGCTGTGCACCCCCTGTATGAGAACAGTCAGCCCTCAGTCTGAAAAACACCAAAAGGTGCTGCAGTTGCCCTTTCCAGAACTGTCCACAGGTTAAGCTGGGCAATTGCCTCAAACTTTCACAAGACCATGCTTTTGTACTGTGACCCTTCAAAAGCTGCTAAAGTTTTATTTATGGTAGGTAAAATCTTGCACAGAAAGGATTCTTCTCTATGCTGAACATACAGTAATTCATTTAAGCCTTTAAATTCTATTCAAAACATTTTCAGGCATTAGCCAAGGAGCACAGATCACTGCTCTGTTTTAAATGATAATGCTGTAATTACCTATGTACATATTACTTTCTTGAATATTTATGTTTAACAAAGTCACTGGACAGCAGGAGTTAACGTGTCCACCAGTAAACTTTGTCATTTGCAACATATCACTCTGCAGTTGCAGAACTGCCCAAGGTCACTTTTCTTAGTGCCACCAGACATCAGCTTACTTAATCTGGCACTGATTGCAAATTCAAAGGTGATAATATGGCACCACACTCCCAACTGGCATTTCACTAGCAACAAACTGGCTGGGGCATTGCAGCAATCACCACTGCAGAACATAAAACCCTTCACCCTCAGCCTCCAGTGATCACAACTGAATAGTCCAAATGAAACTTCAGGTCATGTACAAGCAGCCAGCAGAGTCTGATCACTGAAGTGTTTAGATTTAAATGCTATTTCCTTTCTAGTCTAATGCTGGCAAAATGCTAAACCTGCAGACTTAAAACTGGCTGGTAGTGTGAGCAAGACTGGGATAATAACAGAAGAGAGACTTGGGGTGAGGGAAGTTGCTTTCTACTGAAAGCAGAATGGGTCACTGCTTTTCATGAAATCAGAGCTGGCATTTGTTGTGGTTTAGGATTTTGGTTTGGGTTTTTTTGTTTGTCTTTTTCCCCCCTACATTGTGCAGACTCCCAAGCTTCAACTCCTTCCTCAAAGCACTTGCTGTTTACAAGACAAACAATGCTCAGAGAGTGACACCATCCTTTCAAGAGGTTTAAAGCCACACATCCATGCAACCTAAGAAGTCAGCCTTCCACTCTGTCAGTACTTTGGAGGAATCCACTGCTTTTTCCATTTCTAGTAATCATTATAATATTGAATTGACTCAATGACTGCATTTGTAACATTGGATGGGGAAGCAGCTCACTCTAAGGAATCTATTCCTTCCTTTCTGAGAACACATCTTTCAAACAGGCCTTGCCGTTCTTCAGTTTCTATCAGGACACAGCCTCAGCTATGGTTAAGCAATAGATTCCCCAGCTTCCCAAGCAACATGAATTAGTTGTTTAAAGTCTTGTTAACAAAAGAGATGCATGGCCACACCCCCACAGCGACTGCAAGCAAAACCTGTTTTGAGAATTAAAGCAGCAGAAACACGAGTCTGCTTTTTCACACCATAAAAACCTTGTCAATTCTCTTCTCTTTGATTCCCATTCCATACCAGTGAAAAGAGTGGGTTTTTTTTTTTTCTTATTTTCCCTGAGCAATACCATTATTTTGGACCAGATCCTTGTCACACCAGTAAAAACTTCAACAGCAGTTTCAGTGATTCTGATATTGCCAGGAAATTCATCTGCAGCCTGGTGAAATCATAAACCAGAGTTTTGGAGATGCTATGGATGGGTTGGGGAAGTCAGGCTCAACAACACCTCTGCAGACAGATGGGGAAAACCCCATCTGGGTTTAAATGTTGAGAAGGTAAGAGGATTTCAAACTTTGTGCCATTGTGCTGGCACGAACAAACGCTGCCATCAGATAAGGGCGAGGCTGATAAGGGAGCTCAGCTGCCAATAAGGACACACACGTAGGTAACGGATCATTTCCCAAGCTCCCTGACTCAAACAGATGGCTGGAGTGACCTTGTGCCAATAAATCCAGCATCGTTTATTCAAACTTGTCAATCGTGCACCGGAGTATTTTAAAGTGGAGCAGTCTCCACTCTAAAAGTGTTCAAAATATTAATAAAAGTATTTCAAAGCATGTCTGAAAGCGGGGCAATGTTATACACAGGTACCTCATGAGGTGGAAGTTTATCTGAAGTTACACCAAACCAGTCAATGTTGTCACCCCACTGTACACAAACAGCCACAAATTAAAAAAAAAACAAACCACAATTTTCTCAAGGTAAAGTAATTTGTCATTTCAAACTCTAAGTACGACTGAGATGCTCCAAATCTGTGCCCAACACAAATAAACAAGCCAGGAATTTCCAGCAGTAGTCTTAAATCATGTCACGCTTGTTTCAGGCAAAGGCAGCTGAATAAGTAGTTTACAGGCAACAGGCTTTTAGTCAGAAAATGTTCTGGGATGAAGTTCAGCTCCGTGGTGTCAGTGTGATTTATCACAGTCCCACCAGGAATTTGTGATGTGATTTTCAAGTCTCATAGATAAGCACAGGGCAGGTTAAGGGGCTTCCATCACCTTGTGAAACAGAGGGATCAGCCACTGACTGTCTCGGTATTTTGTATCTGGAATTGATACTTGTGCAGTGAACAGGACATCCCAGACACCTTTACAGTATCACATCACCAGCACGGCTTTCTGCTCAAATACACAGTTACGAGATGAGCCTCTCTAATGCTTCCATCCCCAGATATTGCAATCATTCCCTCAGCAGAAGAATTTCCACATCCCTGCAGCCATTCTTGCAACTAATAGGATTAAACCAAGTCAGTTTTCCATGTGATTTGAGTCCCTGACTCTTCACTAACTTTAAAAACTAATTTTATATAAAAGATCCAAAGTACTTGGTTAGTAAAGAGTAGAAAAAAGCCTGTTTAATTACCTTTTAAAATGTAACATTCTAATCTCACTGGAAAACATCACACCAACAGCACTCCTTATATTCAAGAGCTTTCTTTAAGGTATACTTAGCAAAAAGTATTAAAGTACCAATACAGCTTTGGAGCCATGTTACAGAAGGAAAAGCAGAAGCAAACAGCCAAGAACCAAGCCTAAATTCCTTTTTTTCAGTAGCTGATTTAACAACACAGAACAGTTTAAGCTACAAACTCGAGACAAAGGGAGAGCCTTTAGAAAAAGACTATAGAAATATTAATTGGAAAGGGCTAGACAGAGAAAGAGACAGCAGAGCATTCCCAAAGATTATGACTTCTCTAAGTATTTCTGTCAAGAGAAGATGTTCTTCTGTTCAGTGTATTTTTATCCCAAGCCAAACGAAAAAGCAGCTGGTAGTGCCAGTTATGCTGCTCGCAGGGGTGGGGAGGAGGGGGACACACCACAAACACACCCGGGGCCTTTGCTGCAACAACACCCAAATCCAGACACCAGGAGCACCTGCCCTGGGGGAGGGGGATCGACAGCAGCATTTTATCGCTCCTCAGTAAGCAGCAGTTCAGTTTAGGATGTGCCAGAAAATGGTTATTGTCCCCTCTGCCCCAAGAGAAAAGGGGATTTCAACACCACAGGACCAGAACGTCCAGATTTACACTTTTCCATCTGATTTCCATCGCGGGTAAGGTCAGGTCACATCCCCAGGTATTGCCTTGGCAAAAGCCACGAACGAACAAACGAGGACAGGATTTTACAGCAATTGTGCTCAAAGAAAAATTCAGATTGACAA
Source organism: Pycnonotus jocosus (assembly GCA_013400435.1). Lineage (NCBI taxonomy): Eukaryota > Metazoa > Chordata > Aves > Passeriformes > Pycnonotidae > Pycnonotus > Pycnonotus jocosus. The sequence goes on from VWYP01016317.1 coordinate 158,967, forward strand.
CACAGCAGCCCTTTTCACTCGCATCTTTGAAATGTTGGTCATGAAAGGATTAAACCTCACCCCCTCCCTTTCACCACACAAAACTGAAGCCCGTTTTATGCTTCCTAACCATGCCCAATCTTACATTTCCCTCACAGTTCAACTGAACATTGCCATTATACAAGTGACATAAGCAATGAATGAAAAGTTCCAGCAGGGACAAAAACCACTGGTGGCATAGGAAAGCAAGCAGCTGATAATTCCCTTTTTCATCACCCAGAAATAACAACTCTAAACATTCTAAACCTCATTTCAAACTGGTCACTATAAGTGGCAACATAAGCAATTTAATTTATTTATTAATCTTTAAAGAATAAAGGTGTCTGGCTTCTTCTAATAGTAAATATTTTCCTGGTTAGATTAAGATCTGATACAAGACTCCATAACTAAACTAGATCATTATTTATAGTTATAACTTGGTATTATGCACATTCTCCTGTACCTTGTTACAGGTGCTTAAGTGACATGGGAACAGGAATGTCACAAAAAAAACCCCAAACACAGCAAGCCCAAACAAAGAGAGAAAATCATATTCAGCAATATTTAAAATTCTTTGGACTCTGCTGTGCTAATACATTATTGCTAATTGCTAATCATCACATTTCTGTCAGAGGCAAAATTGTTTAAAACCAATCCCTGTCATAAAAAGCCCAAACATGGAAGGGCTGTCACTTCACCCTCTGGCAGAAGCCAGGCTAACCAGCCAGCTACTAAAGGGAGTCAGGGAATTATTGCAATTCCTTACACACAACTGCATATATTAATAGTAAATAAATAAATAAGAACAAGCCCTGGCTTTCTAGAACAATTTAATTAACACTACACACGGAAAGTCAGTCCAACTATGGAATCTTTTTAACTACAAACAGGTGATCAGAGAGCTCTAAACTTGGCACTAACACAAGGAGTGAGACTCCTAAATCTCTGCAGCCCTTTTTTTTTTTTTTTTTTTTTTTTCTGCCCCCAAGAGGAACCTTTTAAAATATTCACAGAGTTAGGTAGCAATTCAGTAAACCTTGAAACCACTGCAACCCATCTAATGTACTCATCAAGGCATTTTAACTGCGGCAAGAATTAAACCCGGCCTTACACAGAACAACAGCAAATGATGTGTAACTGTAAAGTAAAAACAAAACATGAATAATGCCCAGGACGGTGACAGCAATTCACCACTGCAAGAACTTGACTGTGGATCTTAATGTGCTACTCAAAGAAACGCTTATGCTAAGAAAGGAAACATCATTACTTGTCCTCATTATGTTGATTAAACTACACGAACACATAACACCAGACACTAAAGCTGTAACATTCTTTCTTAAATACACACCTGTCTGCAACTTGCCACAAAATCTGATGCCCTCCCCTGCTTCCACCACTGCTAAGCACTTTATTTTATTTGCTTATTATTGAAGAATCCCAGAATGGTTTGTGGTNCCCCCTGCTTCCACCACTGCAAAGTGCTTTGATAATTTTATTTGCTTATTATTGAAGAATCCCAGAATGGTTTGTGGTGGAAAGGACCTTAAAGACCATCAAGTTCCACTATCCCCAAATTGCTTCAAGCTCCATCCAACCCAGACTTGGACACTTCCAGGCATCCAGGAGCAGCCACAGCTTCTCTGGGCAGACTGTGCCAGGGGCTGCCCACCCTCACAGGGAAGGATTTCTTCCTCATAAATGAAAAAGCATCTTTTCCAAATATACATCTGTGTGTGTTTGCACCATGCATGTGTTACAGGCCATTCAGCTTGCACAGAGGCTGAATCACATCCCCAGCTCCTGTCAGGGCTGACAAGAAGGTGCCTGGCAGTTGGAAGAATTTCAGGAATCAGGACAAGTCAACATCCCAGCAGCCCAGCTGCAAATAGAGCCAGCATTCATTTTAAACTACAAATAGTTACTGAAGACAAATATTTGTCCAAACACCAAAACATCTGCAGTTGGCCAGCCTATCTCACATGGGAAATCCATTAATAATGCCACTTTTTTTAGTCACCATAAAGGTAACAAAGAGTTAAGGTGTCAGGATTAAACAGAGCCAGAGATAAAATCATTTTAATTAAAGCTTATCTCATGACACATTAGATATTCTGACTACATTTTCATCGGTCTAAGTCCATGCAATTCCCCACAAATGTAGTTCTGGGTGAACTGGGCTGCTAAAAAAAACCAAAAAAACCACCACAAACCAAAAAACAAGGAGCCTGCTGAACAAACAAAAACAAAGCAAAAAGGGCTTTCACTGAGTAAAAGATTTTAAGCCCCTGATTTTATTTTAAACTTCAGTGTGGTGCAGCTGTTTCTGATAAGCAGAGTACCTGATTGCTGCTCAGCAAAGGCAACAGCAGACAGATGGATTCCCAAGGTTTGCACTGATTATTAAAACTTCCAGAGTTTTCAAAGATTTACTTTCTAGTTGTTCACGCATGTAAATTGAAGAGGATTTTTTTTTTTTCACCTAGTGAGATCACTTCAGTAGTGCCTGGATTCTGATGGGTTCCCAACAGCTCTCCCCAGAAGTTAATGTCAGGAAACTGCAGGATCAGACCACACAAAGAATGAAAACGTGTATTAGCACCCACTGGAAGGTTCTCTGGAAACAGCAGTTCTGGAAAGAGTTCTGCACACAAAACCTGATCCCGGTTTCTGGGTCATTTCCAGGGGGTTTGAATCATGCATTCCTTTAAGGCACGTTCTTCCTTTCACTCATTGCCTTGTAAAAGATTCATTAAAAAAACCCCAACCCCGAACAGCAAGGAAAGAAGCTCTGCCTAAACTGATAAAACAATGACAAGAGGCTGCATCCATAGCAAACAAAGGGTGAAAACTTCACAACTGCAGCCTTCCAAGTTCTTTGTGATAACAGGAAGCAAAATGTTTTATTGTAGAAGTAAACAACATCCTGACTTCACATTACCTACCCAGGAGCAAGGAAATGAGAAAAGCCTTCCTCACAGAGAGGACAGACTTTAACAACTGCTTTATTAAATACCCAACCCCGGACAAGGGAACCACCTCAGCAAATAAACGAGGCAGGGGAAACCTGGAAATCGCTACTCAGCCTTTGCAGTGGGGGTGCTGAGCCTTTTTTCGATAAAAAGCGCAAAATTAAAAGGGCGCTTTGGCTGGTGGGGGGTCCCTGCAAGGGGGGGCAGAGCCCCAAGACCCCCGGGCAGCAACCCGGAGCAAGTTT
>VWYP01016317.1:162259-187415 GCA_013400435.1 Pycnonotus jocosus
CCTTCCCTTTCTCCTGCCGCCTCCTCCCCCAGCCCTTTCTCCCTGCTTCCCCGCTCATCTCTCTGCTCTGCCTCCTCCTCTCCGTCCCCGCGGCCGTCCCCGGTGTCGCCGCGGCGGTGGAGGCGGGGGGCGGCCCGGCGCACTCACCTCTCCCTCTCCTCCCCTCAGCTGTTTACCACTCCGGGCTCCTCCGGCCCACAGGGCGCCGCCATCTTGGCCCTGCCTCCCCCTCCCATCACAGCGCTTCGCCCCTCGGATCCCTCCGCCGCACAACCTAGTTCCGCCTCACCGCCTCTCTCTCTGCTGGCTGCCTGGCTTCTCTCCCGGTCCCTCCCCGCTCCGCTCGCCTCTCCCGCCTCAAGGGATGTTCTCACCGCGGGGGATGAGCGGGAGGGGAGCCTGAGGCCGGCGCGCCCCCGCGGAGTCCCACGGCGGAGGGATCTCGGCGGGGGCAGCGCTGCGGCTGGCGGAGGTCGCGTGATGCGGGGGGCGGGGCCGCGCGCGGGCGGTAAACAAGGCCCGGCCCTGAGGGGACGCGGCGGAAAAGGGTTTGGAGAGGGCTTTGGTGCTCCCGGTTCTCTCGGGATCCCACCTGAGAGTCCCGTACAAAGTCCGGGGATGTGCTGAAAAGGAGTCAAAAAGCGTCTCGGAAGTGCCGCTCTGTGCGGGGCGGTGCTGAGGGGACGCGGCTCTGGTGGCTCCCGGACAGAGCCCCCGGGCACGCGCCCCAAATCTCATTGATTTTAATTATGAGCGTGCAAAGCTTGTTTCCTTCTCCTGTTTTTGGATCCCTGAGGACTTATTCATCCAAACCGTGCACAAAGATCCTGTCTTTGGTTTTGTTTTCTTTCTCCCCGCCTTAGAATGCAGCAACCACACAACACAAACATCCCACCCTTGCAAATAAAGGTTAATCTTTTCCATGTGGAAAATGCAGGGTAGGAGGGAAGAAAGGAAATTACCGCGGGGAAGGATCTGCAGCCTTCGGTTCTGTGTGCCCCGTGCAACAGGTTTAAAACTCCACATTTCGGTCCCCGGGCTGGTGGGATCTCCGTGTTCCTCCTTCCCCGAGGAGGAGCAGCTCCACAGGGGACACACCGAGGGTGCTTGGTCTGACTGGAGCCTGCACGAATCGTCCCCAGATCCCAGCAGGAATCACAGGCTTTACATTTATGAGGTGGATATGAGGTCCCAAGTGAAAAAAAAGCAGATTAGAGCCCCGTCTGAGAGAGGGATCGGTTGATTTTTAACTTCTGCAGCAGTTTTTGTGTCTCCCAGCTCTGATCCCTGCAGGACTGAGATAGTTCCTTCCTGCTGCACCTGCAATGGGCCATCCTGCCTCATGATGAGATAAGAGTTGCTTGGAGCCAGCATATTTTTAATCTAGTCCTGCCTTGTGCCTGGCAATTAATATTTATTATGGTCTGGACAGACTGATGGTAATTTTTTTTTCCTTGATATGCAGAAGACATGTTTGTTTAATCTGCCACAGAAAAGAGTGGAAATTAAGATGAGCTTCAGAAAAGAGCTGGAAGCAATTAGTTGTGTTATTTTACTGGGACTTAATTGCTGTAACAGTCAAACTGACAAAGAAAACATGGATGCTATAGCAGGGGTTTGCTGCTGGATTTGAAAGGAGAAACAACTGCACTAAAAGGGACATGTTATATTGTAATTAACCTGTTTATTATTACTGAGCTGAACATTTAAAAATCCATTTACTTAGGATGCACTGGAGCACGTGACACGTAGTAAGCACTCGCAGCAGCACATAAAATTAAGCTGTCCTTGTGTGCAAGCAGGGCTCTCTGTGGCCTGTGTGGGTCAGGGCCAGGACAAGCCTCTGGGAGCCCAGATAAGCTCTCTGTGGCTCTCTCTTCTCTGCTGAGCCTGAATAAGAGAGAACAGGAAAAATGATATCAACAGGAAGAACATAAAATAAGAATGACCACACGGGGTCAGCTCAAAGGTTCTTCCAGCCCCAAATGAACCTCCAGTGCTCTGGGTTTATAATTCAGCTTGTGCAAGTCACCTTTTGATGGTGCCTTCAGTGCAGAGATGAACAGAAGCCATAGACAGAAATCCAGGGAAGAGTAGAACACAACAAGCCAAGCCGACTACACTCCCATCCTGCAGTTTTTTGCTCCACAGGAATCCTTGAAATAAAAGTAGAAGGAGCGGGTGAGAGCTGGAGAAACCACAGCAGTGTCCCCATGTCCCTTCAGGCTTTGCAGTGTGGTGACATTGGTCCTGAATGAGACTTTCTGTGCCCTTAGCTCAGGGATCTGTCTGTCTCCACTTACATCTGGGCCTTGTCAGCTCATGGCTACCTGGGGAGGCAGAAGAGCTGATCCAGCTGTTACTGACACTGGAGATGGAGGCATCCTCCTTTTCCACAGGGCTCTGCCCAGTGCTCCTTGGAACACTTCTGAAATCAGCTGGCTGGGGAGGTTTATCTGAACATAGAATCTTAGAGTGGCCTGGAAGGGACCTTAAAACACAACTATTTTTTTTTTTTCCTTTTCTTTTTTTTTTCTTTTTTTTTTTTTTTCCTTTGACTGTCTCAAGTTTGAGCCACATTCTGCAGCCATTTGCACTTTCTATCGACGGGAACTCTGTGCTCAGGGGTGCTGGCAGAAGACAGTTCCAATGTTTCACAAAATAACATCTCAGTCCTTCTCAGCACCTTGTCATTTTTCTGTTTTGTTTAATTCCTGTAACTGTCTTCATACGAAACCCTGAAGCTGCAATGTACATTTTGGGTTTCTGTTACAATGCTTGTTTTTGTAGCGGGAAATGTAATCCCTCAAATGCCTGTGTTTAAGAGGATGCAAATCAGCTTCCAAGCACAATGCCTTGGGAACGTTTCTTTCATGCAAAACCCGGCTAGATAAATACGGAGGGGAGGAGGGAGCGGGGAAAAGGGATTGTTCTCTTCTATAAACAACGAGAATTAATTATGCTCAGTAAATGACAGATGGGTTAAGATCAAAATCTGAATCTTTCTCAATGCGGGTGAAATCCACGCTCCTATCTCCGAGTTGCATCAACCCCATTGCACAGCCCGGCCGTGGGGCAATGCCGCGGCTGGCACTTGTGACTGTCCTGACACAACGCTGGGGACAGCAGGACCTGCCGTGGCCAGATGCAGAATCCCTCTGCTCTCAGCCCCGAGTGTCCCTGGAGCACATCTGCTCCGTCAGGGAAGCCCCAGCCTCCCGCTGGGCCTGGGGCAGAACAAAGGTTGTTCCTTCCTGGTGTTCCTCACCCTGAGCTGCAGCAGGAAAAGGGACCCAGCAGAGCCATGCAGCTGTAGGAGGCAGTGAAATGCGTTTGGAAGCTCACAGGGAGCAGGAAAACTCTATCTCCAGAGGAATTTTCATGCTGGTGGCAGTCCAGTGCTCAGCATGCAACAGCTGCTGTACACTTATTTACCTCTGGAATGATAAATCCCTTGGAAGGCATCTCTGCACTCTCAGTTCCACCATACACAGAGAGAGCTGTGAGCACATGAGGGGACATCCGAGGGCACACATGGCTTGTGCCACTGTGCACCTGCACAGCCAGGAGGGTTGGGATAACTGGAGAATAGGTGGAATCAAGGAATTACTCCCCTTCTCTCTCTTCCAGGTATTTGGGGATTTCAGCTCTCCTTGTTTGTCTCCAAATAGAGTGATGCCTGAGGATTCTAAAAGAAAAAACTGTTCTCAGCTCCTGTTGCCACCTGTGCTAGAGAACAACCTGGGGACAGTCACTGTGCCCTTGCTCCATCCTCCCTCCTTCCACTGCACCATTGCTTTGACACTCAATTATTTCACATTTGCAAACCCATTCTCAAACCTTTCTTGAAAGCAAGCGATAGAAGTGCAAATTCTTATTATTGCTCTTGAAGAGCTTCTTGCAAAGCTGTTGTTAATGAGCTTGCTTAATGAGCTTTCTTAAATCTATATTTATACCCTATATACAGCTGTATATAGAGAGAGCAATGCCTAAAATATGTGTGGATTGCACACACATATGCCTGGGAAAATGAAGGGTGATTAACACGCATCTTCTTCAGTTATACCGTGCAAGTATTTATTCGTTTTTCCTTGGAAATTGGAGAGATAAAAGACCCACTCTGGAATAAAATAATTCTGTGCATATGTGCTCGATGGTTTTGTTTATGAGCCCCAAGTATGTGAGTGTGTGTGTATGTGTGAGACAGATGGTGTGTCTGTTTGTGAGAGATATGATGTGGGCATGAATGTGTGTAAAAATACAGGTTTCTTAAGGGCTTTTTTAATTTTTTTTTTTTTTTTAAGGAAAAGACAAAACAACAAATGCCTGCTCAGTGCATTATTTCCTGTGTCATGCTTTTTGTCAATATGACAGAGGAGTATTCCTGCAGGAGGCAAAGCTGCCCCTAAAAGTGAAGGGTGCTGCCCCCAGGGCTTCGAGCTGGGCATCGTGAATTCTCTTCAAGTTGTCAAAGTCCTGGGAAGTTTTGATAAGCAAATACTTTCTGGGCTCTGCCTCTTATTGGCTGTTTCTTCACCGCCAGATTTTGACACAAATAATCTGATTGAAAAATCAGGGAGGGGAACAGGGGGAAAAAAAACAGAGAGAAAAAAGGAGAAGTATCTATTTCAGCCGACTGCAACCAAGTGAAAAAGTGGAAGAGGAGTCCTGAGAGAAGACAACGTCTCGCTTGTCTGGGGAGATTTCAAGGCAAATCCAGTAAAGCAAAGTCCCTCAAACAGGTGATTGATTTATTCTTTTAAACACTTTGAATTGCATTGGTTTTCTCAGGTTTTTTTGATATGTTTTTCTAAGCTTTTTTCTTCCTTCTTCTTCTTCACTTGTGTCTGCAAATATGTAATATATTCCACTGCCTAAGCCACTTGTCCTGAGGATTCCTTTATGGTAATGGTTCACCTGACTCATTTGAATTGAACCTTTTGAAATTATTATGCCATGCACTTCACTTTCACACGTGAAAATGGTAATAGAACAAAATGTAAGAGATGTGACAATGGTCTCAGGTACCTGTGTCCCAGCCAGCTCCATCAGCACAAGCTGTGGAGTGTTTTACTCTGCCATTGAAGAGATGGCAAACTGTTTTTTTCCTTTTAATTGCTCTTTTATAGAGCCAGACTTGTACATTCAGAGAGCAGCACACCTCTGCTGCCATCACCTGTGCCAGTTTTTGTAGATGACAATTCCTCTCCCATTCAAGATTTTTGCTTTGAATCCATCTTTTATTATTTTCCCAACCATTTTTAAATACAGGCTGATTAATCTAACAATTTTTAGCATATGGAATTAGCTATTTATAGGCACTTCTCATATCACAAGATTGATTCAATACATTAATGATTTGCAAGTTCACAGACAAATTGCATCTTTACATTAAGGAGATCTGGAATTTGGGAGATTGCACTGAATAATTCCATCCATGGAAGTCTCAGGCAAAGTTTCCTAGAGCCAGTGGCATTCCCAACATCACAGGGAGCCATGTGAGCTTTCTAGAGAACAAGTGCTGCACTTACAGTCTAAATTTTTTTTTTTTTCTGGGTGTTGCAGCTATGCCAGCATTTCTGTTCAACCTCTTGGACAAAATTTCCACCATAATTTGCTGCCCCTGTCATAATGTCCATTTATCCAGCCTTACCACAAAAATTAAAAATATCCTGTTCATTTTTCCAATAAAAAAGTCATGTTTAAATTACTTGCCCCAAGTACATTCGATTTTGCAAGGGTGGACTACTGAGAAAACAATTAATTTTGTTGTAAAGAGCTGAAATGCTTTCAAATCTGACTTTATATTTAAAGAGTCAAGAGTCCCTAAAACCTCTTATTTTATTTTATTTGGGCTCTTAAACCACAGACACATTGTGTTCTACTTTGTGCTTTTTTTCTTTAAAAATGTAGTCTTTTGAAAGAGANAAATGCTTTCAAATCTGACTTTATATTTAAAGAGTCAAGAGTCCCTAAAACCTATTATTTTATTTTGGCTCTTAAACCACAGACACATTGTGTTCTACTTTGTGCTTTTTTTCTTTAAAAATGTAGTCTTTTGAAAGAGAAACTATTCTGTATTTTGGAAGCTTCACTTTTTCCTGAAAAAAAAAAAAAAAAGAAGAAAAAAAAAGCAGGAAAAGGGCAATATTAAGATATAAATATAAATTAAGAAGTGGAAAGGAAAAAGTCCTTTTTAGCCTAAAACTTGGTATGCTCATCAACTTATCTGAAGATGTGGTGTCATGTACTACTAGTGAGCACTAGCCTTGTAATGCCAGTTAAAATTTAATGTTTCACTGAGTGTAACAAGAAAAAGCGTTTAGTCTCTACAATTAACCTTGGAAATCTGAAAGCAGAATGACTTGAATTTAGAGAAAAATGCAAGTCAGCCTTAGAATGGAGCTTTCACTGCAAATTGGGTTCAGCATGGCACAATCCTGCAAACACTCTCCCCACCAAAGGGTTCATAACCTAATTCACAGAGAGTATGGATTTCCTCTGAATTACATCAAAGGACCAGTCCTGTGGGTTTGGGTACTGAGAGCTGTCATGCAGTGAAGTGAGAGTTGGGGCTTCTTGAGGAACATAGGATCCAGTAAAATGAGGATCCTGGAGTCAGAAGCCACCTCTAAACTCAAACTCAAGCCCATTTGCAATGTTTCAGTGTCCTGTTAGGGTTTTACCTGGGATACTCTGCAAAATCATCCAAAAGCATTGCTGAGGAGGAGGGAACTTGGAGTTTGAACATGCTGGATCTGCTTTCAGATCTGACTGGGGAATTTCATCCTTCTAAGGTGCGTCAGGTGAGGTACCCAAAATAGTGAAGCTGTTTTTATCCCCTTGGCTCCTGCTGTCTTTTCCTTGGGACACATTATAACATTATTATACAGCTGCATGAAGGGCAGGCTAATAACAATGTCAATTCTAGCCACCTACTGGTTTTATGTCCTATGTTGGATTAATAAAAATGCCAGAACACTTCCATTTTGGATGGGCACTCCTGCCCAAGCAGTAAATTCCCTTGTGCACTTACCAGTCCAGGTAGAAACTGCTGCCACAGGGGCTGTGAAATGAAGAGGCTCCAAAAAAAGAAAGTTTAATTTTCAGCAAAAGGTTGAAGCTAAATTCTGTCAGAAGCTTCAATAACTCTAAAACGTAGCAGGGTGCAGGGTCCATTGTCCACAGCACTGCTTTTCCTGGGAAGTACAGTGAGCCATTAGGAGCAGCTGATCTCTTGCTACAGATAATCTGGAGTTTCGAGGAAAACCAGTCCTTTTTCCTCCCACAATCTCTGCTTGTAGCTTTCCTCTAGCTTGGTTGTGTGAATCACAAAGCCAGTCCAGTGCAGTTGTTAATTAACTCTGCTTTGGGCTCCCAGTTCCTTTTTTTTTTTTTAATTTTTTTTTTCTGTAAAATGGGGTGGGGGAAGGTGACTTCCTTTTGCAACGTTCAGTCCATTGAAGATGGTTGTGCTCAGTTTTGGCCCTTATCAGCAGTCAGGATACTGAACCAAATTCGACTTTTACATAGGCTGGGGCAAACACATCCAGAAAGATTCTTTTAATTCATGGACATCTGCTTTCAACCAGCACTAGAAAAGAGGGGCTGTACTTAGTGCTGTCTGTACTTGGTATATGAGCACTGCCATAAAACTTGGCTGGATTGCTTAAGCCACTCATCTCCAGTCCTTTGATTTACCTGGCTGAGCTGCCCAGCTGCTGCCACAGGATTCCCCAGGGTTCTGTAGCCTGAGGGCAGGGAGAGTGGCTGTTCCAGCAGGCACAGCTGGATTCAGGCTCTCACCCTACAGCTACCCACTGCCAGAGCCTCTTCTTCCACCATGGAGGAAGCTCAGGGGAACAATTCAGGCAGAGAAATCCCATGTCTGAAGCGTCCTGGCATGAATACCCCCCATTGTGGGCACAGTGCTGCCCCACCACATGGGAAAATCCTGGTGACAGCACTGGAAATTCCAGGTCTAAAGGGTTTGAGGCAGCAATTTAACTTAGGACAGGTCTATAATGCAGGGTTGGGTCAGTGCATGGGTAGCTCAGCTGGGACTGACCAAGAGCTCAGCACTGCTGCTGGAATGAGGGAGACACAGGCTGAGCTGAAGGGTTCTACCCCACTGCAGAATACCCTGTGTCTGCTCTGAGCTGGAGCTATTTCTGTGCCTGCAGCTTTTCACTGGGCACAGACTCTTTATAGCTCTTTGAATGAACCTCTGCAGAGAGTTCCAGGAGAGCAAAAAGCAGCCTTGTGCTTCAGTGCCCCTTCCCTCAAGGGCCTGCTTATGGTTCATCCTCAGTGCTGTTCTGTCCTTTTTCTAAATTTAAATTAGAAGTCTGCTCTTGGGCTCAGCTTGCTATTATTCATCTCAAGCTACACGTAAATTTCTTGGAAAAAAGATGAAGAAAAACAGGTGAGTCATTTCAGAAGAAAAAAATGGTTAGAGCCAACAAGAGTTATCCCTGAAATCATAGCTGGAACAGTAAGAATCCTGGACCAGATTTTAAAAAGACAGCAGCATATCCAAAGGCAGCTGGGCTGGGGGTACCCTGGCAATCCCCCTGTCCCCAGCAGACCTGGCTGTGGGAATCCCACAGCTTCAGGCACCACTGGAAAAGTGGCCCTCAGACCTTTAAACAAAACACCACTGTGCTCTGTAATTATATTTGGCATAAAGGGGTAGTACAGACACTTCTGAACTCTGGGGAATAGACCTTTCCATCCCTGCCTGTTTGGGATTCCAGGATTGCTCTGTCCTTGGGCAGACATTTCATATCATTCTTGCTTAACAGGAGCAAACTCTATGAATTTTGAGGGGTTTTCTTTAGTAAATAAATAGGTTCCACTGAACCGCTCTCAAGAAGGAACAAAACTCAATAACAGTTTGCAGTCAACAGAGAGCCAGGACTTAAATGCTGACTTTTCAAATGGAATATAGCAAGATTTGTTTTTAGTGCCTCTATCCCAAACAATTACAAGGGAAAATGCAAATACACATGCAAATAAGGCACCAGCTGCTATTGCTGCACACAACTTGGTCCCTGTTGGCACCCAGAGCAGTTAGCAGCCCCAGGGAGCGGGCACAGGGCGGGCTGGGTTCTGGGTAGCAAAGATAACACAGGCATTGCAAGAGAATTTGGTATGATTAAATTTCAGCATTTTATGTTTGTCCCTAACCCGCCATTTCAACGGTCTGTAATGTTTGAGTTGGGTCCAAAAGGTGACTTCTCACCCAGCCCTCCTGCTCTGCCTCTGCTCTGGTGTTTGTCAGCCAGAACTCCAACTACTTGAGCAAGATGGAAACCCTCCACACATCATTCTGCAGGGATTTCCCTGCCTCTCACCTATTATTGATGTAGATTCTATCATTATTGTTTGTATAATTTCACAGTAGAGCCCAGGCCATGGCTTGGGACTGGGCCCTTCCAGGTGCAGCACAAACACTCAGACTTTCTCCAATGGGGATCTCTAACTTGTGGTTCCCTCTGTGTCCTGTCAGGGAGGAGAAGATCAGAGATGCAGCCTGTCCTGTAGTCAGAGCAGGATTACAAGAGACAGATCCTGGCTTCCAATGCGTCTGCTGCAGACAGTTTTGGTCACAGCTCTCAGGTTAAGCCTGTCCCTGTTTCTTTTTCTGTAATCCTTTCCCTCAGCCTGGGGTAGATTGTGAAGTGTGATTTTTACAGAGTGCACTTAATCTGAAACAAGTTGGAAGTTACTCCCCAAGCCACAGAGGTTTACCTGGTGTTTTTCTATGTTTCATCCCAGAAAGTGAATGGAAGATGCCACGTTCTTTTTTGGTGAAGAGCAAAAAGGCTCACACCTATCACCAGCACCGCTGTGTGGAAGATGACCTGCCAGTGCTCACGTGGGGTCCAGTCACCTCTGCCTTCACTGGTGAGTCAATCCATCCCCTGGGCTTGCAGGAACGCACTGAGGTAAATCAATAATTCAGTAGGCAGCTAAGGGAGCAGGATGAGTGAGCTAAAGAGCATCCAAGAGCTTCCACACAGGGATGTCAGTCTGAGGGCAAGCTGATCCCTTACTGTGTGTCCTTTCTCTATGCCAGATCCACACTGATCCTCCCTTTTGTTTCCTGCTGGGTTGCTGGGGAGATTTGAGCTGTAAGATGCTGTGTGGAGTTGGTCACATTTGGGAAAAATGACCAACTTCAGGCCACTAATAGCTGGGAAAAGAGCTTGCACTGGGTTGTCAGTGTTGTACAAACTCACAACTCTGCCACCTCCATCTCCAGTTTCCTGTGTTCACTGCCCACATTCCCTCTGGACTGCATCCTCTCTACCTCAGGGTGTTACCAGCTCTGATGTTAACACCACCCAGCACAGTTCTGCCCATCCCTGCTGTCCTCCCTCTGCTCTCGCTCTCCCACAGCCATCAAGCAATGACAGGGCCAGAGTAATTATCTTCTTCCTTCAGACACCATTCAAATTTTCTTTATTCAAATTTAGGATCAATTTACCCTTTGTTCTAACCCTGGCTATCAAATTAGAGTCTAGCTTGAGATAAGTTTGATAAAAAAGAAGGGAGGTAACATTTTAATTTCCATTCCTGCCATCATCCTTCGGCCATTTGTTGTGTCTCTGGTGCAGTTTGACAATAGAAAAATACTGTCCTTCAGCAGATCTGTCCCATGTCCAGCAGAAAGGAGACACGTGTTGGACCTCTGTCCATTTTAGATTCTTACTGCAAAAATCAGGGAGGGTTGCTTGGTGTCTTTAAGGGCTGGGACAAGCATGGATAAATAAATGGGAGGGTGAAGAGGAGGACACGAGGCTCAGTGCATAAGGACTTGCCTCCCCTCTCTGCTTCCCCACTTGTCTGTCCATAAATCCAGGTTAACAATACCCAGCTCTCTCAGGAGAAGGGTGGGGAGGTTAATAAGTTAGTGATTGTTAGTTACCCACACAAACAGAAATGGTTTTAAATAGGGAAATTATTCTTACGGCATAATTCTAGGGTTGGTTTTCTCTAACTGTATCAGGTATCAAGGATCCTGTCATCTCATCCTGCCCCCTCTGCCTTGCCTATCTCATCCTGTTTGGAATTTCCCTTCCTCAGCAATGGGCAGACCTTGAATGCTGATTGCATCACTCTGCATTTCCTCAGGGAATTGAGCATGGGCTGCTGTGTCCAGGCAGGAATTCACACACGAGTACAAAACTCACCTAAACACTCTTCTTGTAACAGCAAGGGTGACATGACTGTGACAGAACTGTGACACTGCTCTTTACAGCCACAGGAGACAGGACACCAGAGGACATCAAGAAACAGGACCTGGAGTGTGTGGTTCCAAAACAAGAAAAGGACCCACCTGAACTGAAAGAAGAAAGTGTCCCTGTCCAGTACCTGAGCAGGATGCTGCCAGGCCCTTCAGCTCAAGGTTGGCTACCCAAAACCCCAAATGCAAAAGAGGTCAGGGCTGAGCTGGTGATGGAGCCCCTGAAATTGTGCCCAGATTTTCAGTAAATGAATGCTCTTATTTTGACATCAATGGTCAAACTTGCCACAGGCAGAAGCATTCTGTATTTCCCTTTACAGTTCTGGTCTACAGCAGAAAGAATGAAGGATAGTGCTGTTATTCCCAATGCATGAACCTGCCCATCTTAATGCAGCTCTCTGCTATGTGGGTCAAGGCAGGTGCCCATAGGATACTTGTTCAAACACCTCATATAAAGGAGGGCTAGCAGGGGGCTTAATATTCCTTTATCCGTCAAATTTCCATGGCATTTTTGCCATAAAATTTCTTCAGATTGAAATCAGAGTCACGACAGGAACTTTACCTGGGGAATCAGGATTTGAATCCAGGAGAAGTTGCCAACTGCAACTCCTGAGGTCAGGCAAGATGGGGAACTTTTTTACATGTGCCCAACTTCAGGCAATGGTGTGACACTCACCTCTCCCTCTCCTTTGCAAACTCAGAGATGGCCATGCCAGGGCTGCAGATCAAGGACTGCACTAACACAGCGAGCACCCCAACCTTCTACAAAGCTGGCTTCTCCTGGGATGCTTTCCACGTGCCATACAGCTACCAGCAGATGTCTTCCAACATGCAGTCAGCCCTGCTGGAGCACCCTGTGAGCCTCTATGGGAGCCACCTCCTGCCCAGCACTGAGCCCCCTCTGGATTACAGCCTGCATTATTCCTCAGACATGGAGACCTTCCATTGCATCAAGTGCAACAAGGTGTGTGTTGGATGAGAGCCTCTGGGATGAGGAGGGCCTGGAGGGATTTTCATTGCACACATGAAATGTGAAGCCCATTCTTCATTTGGTCACACCAAAGTGTGGCTCAGAGAGGGGCCTGCAGTCAGGAGAACAAGGCACTGGGGATGCTGCAGCTCACATGAGTTCTCACAGAGGGGAGGAATAAAAAAAGAGAATGAATTGAAAACAGAGATGGAGATGCAGCCACTTCATGTCAGAAAAATCACTGGGATTTTGTTTTGCAGGTGTTCTCCACTCCCCATGGCCTGGAGGTCCATGTGCGAAGGTCTCACAGCGGGACCCGTCCCTTTGCTTGTGAAGTGTGTGGCAAAACCTTTGGGCACGCTGTGAGCCTGGAGCAGCACACCAACATCCACTCCCAGGTGGGTGGTGTGGTTCCAGAGAACCAGCTCTGGACCTCAGTTCTTGCTTAATCCATCAGAGAGGAAGTGACCCTTGCTGGGTTACAAACGTGGTGCCTTTCCTGTGGCACGCAGTGACAGGAGCTCTGAAAACCACAGGTCAGACAGAGCTCTTGGTCTCACAAATCTCAGACTGCCCTTCAGAATTCCTTGGAAGGGAAGGGAGGATCATTGCTACTCACTCTTCTGTGCCTCACCTCCTGCTAAAGGGTGCAGGAGTTTGGATCACAAGATGTGATCCATTTCCATAATTAACCCTCCCTGCATTCCCTCTGTGCTGCACCCAGCATTATCAGTCCACGAGCCAAGGAGATTTGCTTATCAAATCTACAATTCTCATCACTCTTCAAGCTCTGTCACATGTCTTGCAGCCTCAGACATCCCATGATTTTCCTTCCCCAACAGGAAAGAAGCTTTGAGTGCAAGATGTGTGGGAAGACATTCAAACGTTCCTCCACCCTCTCCACTCACCTCCTGATCCACTCGGACACTCGGCCCTATCCCTGCCAGTACTGCGGGAAGCGCTTCCACCAGAAGTCAGACATGAAGAAGCACACGTACATCCACACAGGTGAGAAACCAAATATTCCAATGAGAAAACAAAAATTAGAGCCCATTGTGTCGATGTGCACGCAGAGCCCCCAGACACTGAGGTATTAGACTGGGGAAAAGTGTCCAGAGGCACTGGGGAATCGTTATTCCGTGTGGGGTGAGACAGCAGGAGGCTGAAGCACATCTGCCTGACAAGGACGTGGTTTTTGGCCAGCCTCTGGTACATGTTGGGGTTGTACCCAGCCCTGGAGGCAGGGAATGGGTCACTCAGCTGGAGAGGACTGTCCTTGGTTCTTCTGGTGCTGAATCAGAGTCCAGACACATCACCACAGAGCTGGGCTGGCAGCACCTCGATGCCCAAGCAAGTCTGACTCTGCTAAAATGCATTTCTATCTCTCTTCCTTCACCTGTTAAAGTGAGGGGTTTTTTTTACCATTTTCTGTGCCCTGCAGGGGAGAAGCCTCACAAATGCCAGGTGTGTGGCAAAGCCTTCAGCCAGAGCTCCAACCTGATCACCCACAGCCGCAAGCACACCGGCTTCAAACCCTTCAGCTGCGAGCTCTGTGCCAAGGGCTTCCAACGCAAGGTGGATCTGCGGAGGCACCGAGAGACCCAGCACAGCCTCAAGTGAGGGGTAGCTCTGGGTCTTTGCTGGAGCTCCCACTTCATGCTCCAGGGAAGAAGACTGTCCCCAGCACCTCCATCCACCTCATAAAGCTCCCAGGGTGTCCTGTGTTCCCCTGGGGACTGGCCAAGTGATGCATTGGCGTTGGTGTTTGGCACCAGAGGGCCTTGCACAAACCTGTGGGAGCTTTCACTTTTCTATTGCAACAGGTACCGGCCCAGGTCTGACATCACCTGCTCGAGTGTAAATCCAGAGGAATTCCTCCAAGGTCATTAGTACTCTGGATTTACACCAGGAGCAGAATCCAGTTCATCAGGCTGCCCAGCGGGGAGGAGGGGACTCCTGGGCTGGTGGCAGCAACAATCTGTGCCAAGCTGGTGCTGTAACCATGTTCTGCTCTGATGGTTGGGAAGATAAGCCCAGGGCATGCAAATAGATTGCATTCAGTCAGCTGTGTTCAACCTGGACAGGCCTTCTGCAGAGACTTGCCCAGGCCATAAATTCTGCCAACAGACACCTTAAAGTCATTTCTTTCAGCAGAGCATTTACTGTGATCAAATGACAAGTTAACTGTGCTGTATTTTTAGCTTGGAGTGGGAGGAAAATACTGAAGAAACAGCTCCTATCCCTAGCAGATAACAGGGGTCTCTAAATACATTCCTCAGACACACCACACTGCAGAGATCCCAAGGAGGCTCCAGGAAGAGCCACACCACAGCAGCAGGCAGGAGCTAATCATTCCCATGTCTTGGTACCATGGGAGAGTCTGGCTGCTCTTGGAATCAGGGCTGGTATGTGCCACAATATTTCCCTGCATGCTGGACATGCCAGCTTAGAGCTGTCCTGAGCAATCCTGAGTCACTGCATGGGCAGCAGTGACCCTGCATATCAATGTCAAGGGCCAGAGCTCTGCTTGCCAGGCACTCTCCTCAAGGAGGAAGTGACTGAGCCTGTACAAGTTGGCAGAGCATGCAAGTACCTCACAAATATTATACAAAGAGAGCAGTGGTATTTCCTCCTTTTGCCAGGTCTAGGGGTTGAAGCAAAGCACTGGAGCAAGTAAAGAACCAGTTCTCCTCCAAGCTCTGCCAAATTCTCTCTCTATAATCCTTGGCAAGTCACTGCAATGGGCTTGTGTTTTTCCACCCCTCCTGGTGACGTGGGGCCATTCACTCAGGTTTGTGGAGTCCCTTGAGTTCTTAACAGGAAGGACAAAGTATTATTATGACATTATTATAACACAGAGAAGTGTTTTCAGTTAATTGGGGCAGCACATGTCTCATTCCATAACTGCATCCCTGAACACACAGACTTGGACAACGGCACCAGTGGGAATTACCCTGGGAACAGGCTGTGGCCATTTCACTCCACAGGCTCATGAAGGAAGGTTGCCATCATGGGCAAAGACAAAATGGTCTAAGTGGAAAATCCATGTATTGCCAGGAGAGAACTGCCCTCAGTTCCACTGCTGTAAATCCCAAGTTATTCTCCTAAGACCCAAAATGTACTTGCCTCTTTTATGCTGTGCTTAAGCTGTAAGTCATTAATACGTACCTGGAAGCTCAAACCCAGAGTCTGTACTCCTGGCTTTACTTGTACACTGTAAATATGTATTTATACTTAGTCTAATGTATATTTTTATTGCACTATACCAGACAGTGACATGTACAGACCTGCTGGGATTTATCTGATAAATCTGTTCCTTCTTAGAAACCGGGCTAACACAGTGTATTTCATGTTCAAAACACCAATTTAAAGAATGGCTCATACCTGACTCTGGGGACACAGGCAGTGGGGATGGGGCAAAAAAAGGAGAAGGGAAAGAGACTAGCATTGCTCTTTATGGCTTGAGTGGGAATAAAGATGGAAATTCACATGCAGGAAAGGGCTCTCATTAGAGAGACCTTCATCCTGGAGACAGATTGGTGCAGAGCCCCACAGAGCCAGAGCCAGCTCTGCAGAGCAGGACACCAGATACACGGAATGTGTGTCCAACAGACAGTGCCAAAGCCCCCATGAAATCCCTGCTGTCCTTCCCCGGGGAAGGTGCAGAACCTGTGATGGAACTGGTCCCCAGCCCCCCACAGACCTGTGAGCACCCACAGGTGCACAAGCCTTGCTCAAGGTAAGGATCATTTCAGGTTATTAAAACTACTGCCCAAAATGCAAACTGTGTTTGTTATTCCCCTTGTTCTCCACTAATCTGCAAACAGAAATATTCAAAGAGGGTGTCAGCATCTGGATTGCTCAGGAGCAAAACCCTCCAGCCCCAAACCACACAGGTACACCAGCACAGACTTCCCTGGGGACAGCAGGGATTTCTGACTCATGTAAAGCTTCCCAATTTTGGCCATTTGGAGTCGAGTACTGGCACACATCAATTGGCAAGAGTGCCTGTGACCACTCATAAACCCAAACCAGCCAGCTGGTTCTTCTGAGCCTCATGAAGAAGAGCTGCTGTGTCCATTAGATTTTCCTTCCTGTCCTTGATTCCAAGGTACAGAGGAGCTGTAACCTTCAATGGACAGCTGAGATCTTCTCTCCTGTGTGCTCCTACAGCTTCTCCCTCCAAACACAGCACACATCACCCCAGTCCTGTCTGCTCTTTCCCCAGGACTCCAGGGCAGGTTACTGAGCCCAGATATTCCTGAAGAACAGCTACACTGGAGGAGGCAGTGCCAGGAGAGAGCAGGCACTGTCCTGATCCTTGGTGCTGCTGAATCTCCACCATGGGTACCCAAGGGTGCTCAGCACCCATCAGGACCAGGCCATGGCTGGCACCAACTCCAGACACACCTGGCCTTGCTCTCCAAACATGCAAATCCTCCTCAGTTCTGATCACTCTGGTACCACCCCTTTCTCACCACCTCCCCTTGTATCACAAACATTCTGGTCAGTCAGTCAAGGAAACAGATAGCAAAAAGCAAAATCTCAACTAATCTTTGTGGCTGAAGAAAGAGCTGATTGTTTTTGCCTCTCTTTGAGCCCGCTCTGTATCCTGTACTTCCCCAGTCCCCTTCACACCTTCTTCCCTTTACTGCTAGGGAAAAAAAAAAAAAAATCCTGGTCTCTGGGCTGTTTTGTTTAGCAAATGAGGGACATGCAAAGCACTAACCCCGGGCATCTGTCAGGAGGAGAGAGGTGCCTCCGTGTCTTCCAGACAGCCTTGAGGCACTGAGAGCAGCAGCCCAGCAGAGCTATGATTAAGGGTGGATTGCAGTTTGGACACGGGATGAATCTGTCTCCCTAATGAGGACAGAGCCACGGGACACCTGCAGGAAGCAGAGGGGTGTTCCCAGCTAGCACAGCATTTAGGCTGGAATTTATCTTCAGGTTGGAATAACCTCATGGAGTGCAACCCTGGAGAAGGCAAGATCCTGAAGCTTTCTTGTGTTGGCAATTGTTAGGGAAGCCCTAAAACAAATCAAGAAGAAGGGCAGGGAAGAATTAGACTCCAGTTGGGCCCAGGTTCATAAAGTTATTTGCTGCATCCACTTGCTTCCCACCTTAGACACTACAAGAAAGTATTTTCAGTGAAAAAAAAAAGATGAGAGCAGAGTTCTTTGTCCTCACAGCAGGTTGTTCTGCAGCCACAGGTGATGGAGACACGGCAGCAGTTTAATTCCAGCCCATCAGCACAGCACACAAAAGGAAACTTGAAGGTGTGGGGCAATCTCCCAGAAACAGCTGCATGCACATTTCCTTGCACAGGGAAAACATTCCTGCCTGCCATTAAGGGCCTAACATGGGACTAGATATGGAGCTCATCCTGCAAAACAGCTACAGAATAATAAAAAAAGAGTACATCACAAATAATTTTTTTAAACATTTAATTTGCTCACAAAGCAGAGATTTCTCCCCTCTTTTCACCTGGAATAGCACATCCACTCAGAGGAGACAACCCAGAACAGCCACACAAAAATTATTTAGGGACAGTGAATCTCTGTGCTGGACAAGAAGTAAGAAAACACAGATCCCTTCAGAACTCCTGGCCCACCATCTTAAAACTAAGTTACCATGGACACACACTGATCTTAAGGCTGCAACTTTAAACTGAGACTTAAGATCTGCCACACATTTCCTGCATGACCTTGGTCAAGACTTGAGTGCTGGATTTCTGAAGTTGCTCAGCTCTCAGAAGCTCTTCACTCCATCTGTGAGAGGAGGATAATCATTCCCCCTCTGCCCTTCATTTCACTTGTTTATTTCAACGGTCAGATAGTCAGGAATGAGACTGCTCCTCCTTATCTCCCACATCCAGCACCTCGCACAATGGAGCCTTGATGTGGGCTGGGACACAACTGCAACACCAATAACCAGTGATAGGAACTGAATCCAGCAAAGCACCCTCATTGCAGAGCTGGCTCAGCAATCCTCCAGCCAGGCACAGCCAGACCCTGCACTAACCCCAAAAACTCAAAACCAGCAGAGGAACAGGGAGCATAAACCAGACAAGAGCATTTCCACTGGTGAATAATATTGCAGGGAGAGAGGCAGAGCTGGATGGGGATGCTGCAAACATCCCACTTAATGCCCTCACTTTGAACGTGCTGCTTCAATCTGAGCACTTCTCAATCCGGTCCTCAGGCTGATTTTGACCTGTGGGCCCAAGGGGGATCTATGTTCACTGGACCAGCCAGCAAGGCAGGCAGAGAGCAGAGAGTCCTCAGGAATGGGGAAATCTGGGGCTGGGGAGGAGCTGAGCGCGCACTGAGCTCAGCTTTGGTCTGATAAGTTTATCAAGCACTGCCGGCTGCTAACTGTCAGCCGGGGAAGGGAGCCTGTTAGGGAGGAGGAACAGCTCCCAGGGCAAGATAGGACAGCCCAGGCCTTATCAGAGTGCCTGAGCCAAAGAGGGAACTGGAGAGTGAGCACTTTCCAACCACTTCATCTGAACAACAGACAGATTGGCAGGAAAGGCCTGTCAGCCCTTCGCCTCTGCCACCCAGGCACACAGGGAGCCCCCATCCATGCAAATAACCCGGGTAAGTGCAGCCTGGGAGCTGCAAACGTGAACATTGGGACCTGAGGGAGTGCATGGGGAAGGTTTTCTTAGAGCAGTGCCCAGTGTGAGAGCCAGATTTGCAACAAATAATTCCAATGCTTACTGAGCCAGCTGCTGGTGTTCAGTGCCCAGAGCAGCTTCTCCCCCGTGCTGCCTTCCCTGAGGTTTGAGAGGGGGATCTACAACTTCACAGGTGCACCAGTCACTAAAGTTTGGTGTACAGATAATTTTTCTCTCTCTGAAAAATAGTAAAAAACCCTGAGTGAATAGAAGGGGGGAAATCCTGACTGTTCCCATTTGAGCTGCAAAACCATGAGTCAGCAAATATCCCTTCACATCTTCTCCTAGGGAAGCAATAATCACATCAATACAGCTGAAGATCATACCAGGGACACTCTCCTGTGTTTGGATGAGCTCCCCTGGACCTGTGCAAGTTCCCTGTGCAAACACCTCAGCCATGATAGGGAGGGGAATGAGAGATTCCTGCAGGGCACATCCTCTGCTTGGTTCCCCTGATGAAGCTGGGTCATACAGGATGCACCAGTGTCACACCTACAGCTTTAACTTATGGGATTTTTTGTTTCTTTAGCCTGCCAGACCATGCTGTTAGCAGGTCACTGTTCATCCAGACCATATGGACAGCCCTCATTCTGCATCCCACCATCTTTGGTTCAGGCTGGAGTCTTGGGTCCTGCCTGTGTTTGGGGATTTTACTGAGATGCAAGCCCTGCCCCTGTGCTGGGAGGATGTGCTCATCCTTGGCTCATCCTGCACTGCTGTCCCCAGCTCTCCATGGCATATGAGGCAGGAAACCTTCAGCAGTAGGTCAGGAGATCTCTCCTGTGACCTGGTGACTCAAAGGCTCTCTTTTTTGATGAGAAACATATCTAGGAAACTATTTTTTCTGCTCTTAAAGCACATATCTCAGCCAGGGCTGAAGTCCTGCCTTGTATGCACCTACTTCTGTCCCTGAAGAGAGGGAGCCCAGTATCTGTAGGCATCTAAAGTTACACGAGCTGAGTCACAGCCCTGTGGTTTCTGCACCACTCTCAGGCTGAGTTTCTCACAGCTGATTCTGCTCCAGCCCATGATCTACAGTTCTCCAGGTCATGAGCAACCTCTAAGCCATTTAATTCCTCTGTGCATCAAGGGCTCCTTAGCAAGTTCCAACAGCCACATTCAGCACTGGCCAACAAAATTCTGACATTTAAGGCTTCCTCCTGAAGAGCAAAGGGTTTAAAAACCCATCTCCATTGATTCTGCCTTCCTCTTGAATAATTTTAAAGCCATGGGACTTTATCTTACATCCCAGGCTCAGCTATATTAGGAGCTTTGGTGGGATTTTTAGCAGTGGTCAAGTTCACTGGTTTTTTGTCTTTATAAAGTCGAAGTTATCTCTTGTCTCAGTTGAGGAAGGGGAAGTTGGAGATGACAGAGCATTCCTGTTCCTGAAAGGGCCCCATCCTGAGAGTGTGGACATGGTGAAGCAGTGTGCCAGGCAGACATCCCTGCCTCAGCTCCTTATTTAGATCCAGCCTGTAGCAGCTTCAAGATCTGCAGACAAGAGCAAGGTAGAATTCCTGCACATGCACAGCAATACACTGGAGTGGCATCGTGGAAAAATCCCACAAAAACCCCATAAAGCATCAAACCAATGTCTCTGCATTGGGATCTGGAAACCTACATTTTTCACCTTAAAATATTTGCCCAAATTTGAGTAGGACAACAAGAAATGGAACTCGGGTGAGCTGGACCTGCAATCTTGTTTGTTAACCAACTTTATCTTACTTTTTTGAAGTATTAAAACTAAGTAGAACATCCCAAGTTAAAACTCTTTTCTTGGGAAAAGTATCATGTACTATTGGTAAGATTTTATTTCTGAATGATACTTGTGAGACCTGCACAAAACTCATTTTCTAGTGTCTTAAAGAGTTAGCAGGGCAGAAGGCCTTGGGTTTCAGGCTGAGTGTGCATGAGACAGCTGAGGTTTCTTATGTCACCTGGAATGCAGGGAAACAGCTGGAGAGTCAAAGAGCCTGTCCCTGTGCCACAACCATGGTGGAGAACTCAGCAGCATTGATAGTACTTTGCATCTGAATAGCTCATAGTGCCTAAGGATTTCAAAAGGGCACAACAATCCAACACGAAGCAGGATTTAGCCCCCAGCCTGAAAGTTCTCACAGCATTGTTGTTAATTTTACAGAAGATACAACACAAACTTTGCAGTTATCAGGAACAATAATTTCTACTTTGGGGGTACCACCTCCTCATCCTCTCTTCCTCAATCCCAAAGTGCCCAGCAATCTTAACTCAGAAGGGAATGTGACTCAAGCCTTAGGCTGAAGGGCTGTCACCTGCAAACCCTGAAGGCTGGATGTGGCTGTGGTTTTATCACTGGCCACCAGCTGCCTCTACAGCTCTTGCCTCCTCCCCAATGATTCAGCAAATCTTCTTCGAGCAGAAAAACAAGCACACAAGTGAACAAATCACAATGTCAGATTACAAAGATGAGCGGGGAAAAGCTCTGGCTCGAAGGAGGGAGATAAAAGTTGGTGAAGTTACACGAGCCAAAGGATGAGAATGGCCAATAAAGACAAGTTTTTTTTTTGAAGGGCAGCAAAAATAACATGAAAAAAAGTGTTATAGTTTGGATAGTTAATGCTGTGAAACATTGCTAAGAGTAAGAGAACACAATGTGGAAGGAAATGAAGCATATTCTACCCTCTACTATCTGGGCATTGCACAGGGCTGATAGGGATTTTTACTGGTGTAGATGAGAACTGAACAGTCCATTCTCATTTATATGGGAACAGAATACCCCTAAGAAAGCTATTTTCAGAAGGAGTTTCTGCTCTCTGTAACCAAGACTTCCAATAATCTGGAAGTCCCTTGCCAGGCACTTTGAATGTCACTGTTCCTGGAAAAAAGGATGCAAGTCATTAGCAGAAGGCAGTTGGAAGTAATGTTTTAACTCCCGACAGCTTTGTCCACTGCATCATAATTTTATATGATGTGAAATTTTTATATGCCCTTTTCAAAAAATGTTTTGTTTCCTGCTTGAGGTGAAATATGGGATCAGTGTAACAGCTCTGTAGAATAAAAAGTGAAAAAAGAAACTCCAGCCAGACCTCAGCTAGGAGATGTAGTATTTCCTCTAATTGCATTCCACTCCACTCAGAGCCCAGACTTCCAAGAATGCCATGAAATCTTAGGGAAAATAAGTGTTTGGAATTTATGGATAGCTCATGCCACGTTTGGGGAATCTCTCAGCCCAGCGAGTCCTCCAGTGTCTGTGAGAGAGATGCAGCCTTCCCCTGGATTAAATGCAACACAAAAAGTAAGCACAGAAGGAATGGGAGTTCAGCAACTCCAACCAGTGGACACACATGGGATGGATAAATCATTCCCAGAGGGCACAGGGCTTTGGGGTGCACACTTACACTGTGGCTCTTCCCTAGGGAATACAGAAGAAGAAACCCTGGCACAACCCAGAGGATTTCCTCTCGAGCTCCCCCGGGATATTGTTGTTGTGTAAGTCAGGTAAAAAGTGCCAGGGGTGTCTCCTTCTAAAGCATTTCCCTGTGCTGTGCTGCCACCTGCTTTCACAGCTCTGGGAGTCTCCACTCAGGTCTGGCAATACTCAGGTGAGCTCTAGAACTCCAGTGTCAGCCCACTTGAAAAAGGGAGAACTTATCACTAAGTTCAAATGTTTAAAGTGTGGCTACAGAGAAGATGGAGACTCCCTTTAGGAGAAGTCACATGAAAAAAATGAGAGGTAATGGGTACAAGTTACTCCTGGGGAGTTTGGATGCTAGAGGACAATTTTTCACAGTGAGAGCAATCAGTCATTTGAAAAACCTTCCCAGGGAAGCAGTGGATTCCCCAACACTGGACACTTCTCAGATCAGTTGGACAGGGTGCTGGGCTGTCTTATCTAGACCGGGCTTTTGCCAAGGGAGGTTGGATCAGGTGATCCTTGAGATGCCTTACAAACTGCTATTCTTTGTTTCCATCAAAGTGTGCTACTGCTGCACCCTACAGGCTGCAAACAGTTCTTTTATTGTTAATCACAACTCCTAAGCCAGGCTTATGGTTTTGTGGAGGGAGGCTGGCTCCTGGGTATTTGGGGCTGGTTCTGTTTCTACCCCATCCCAGAGCTCTCACAGAAGGAACAAAACACACCCCGTTCCCACCTTGCTGGGATGAGCAGGAGGAAGAGCAGCAGCTGTAACACAGACACACAGACACACAGACAGACATACAGACATGTCACCAACTCAAAGACCCCACAGCAATGAGGGACACAGGGCTCAGTTGTGGCAGAGATGTCTCACATGGTGGATCCCCATGGGAAAGGGAGAGGTCAGGAACAGGGGGAAGATGGGCTGGACACCTTCACCTGCTGAAGCTGCTGCCCTGTTCTGTTTTATCCCTCTATGTCTGGCACAACAGAGGAGGCACAGGGAGAAACTGCCTGGCAGTGGCCACTCCAGCCAAAGTCCACTTAAGGTGCGGGGACCTGGGGATGTGGTGAAGAGCACTGCCCCTCCCAGAACAGCCCACACAACCTGGAATGCAGCAAACCTGACTTTCTGACAGGAATCGATGCCGTGTGTTCCTCTGTCCACCCTGGCCCGATCTGCTTTGCCAGAAGAACAATCTGGGAGATCTCCCACAGGAAACATCTTTCATTTTCCCACTGTTGGCCTTCATCTGCACTTTCTAAAAGAAAAAAAAAAAAAAAAAAAAAAAGGGCTTAATGGCATTTTCCTCTTGCATTGCCCTGTGATGCAGAGGGGTTGGGCCAAAGCTAAATGACCTCATTGGTCACTCAGGTGAGTCCATTCTCTCCTGGAATGTGAAGCACAAACTTCATTTTCACATGTTCCAGTGACAGCCCCAAGCCTGTCTGAGCCACAGGCAGAGTGCAAAGCTGATCCCTTCCCTGTTTCTTAGGCAGGGATATGACAATTCCTGGTTTTGGGGTGAGAACCTGTTTGGCATCAGCAGTACCTGTCACTCACACAATTCCATCTTTGTGATGAAGAAATCTCAACTAAACCACGGGATACTGCTGTCCAGACCTGGAAGGAATTGTGCACCAATGCTGTGGATAAATGAGTGTCTACATTTTCATAATAACTGGCTAATGAGTCCTCTAGGAAGATCAACAAGATCCCAAGAGAGAGGCAAGCATCCAAATGAGCTGGTAATACATCAGAGAGGAAGAATAAGAGAGAAGCTGCATTCCCAAATATCTCTGAGTGTGGGAAGTATAGTCTGATCAGGATGGTGGCCATGCAGAAAATAGAAAAGATTCCTGAGGAAGCTTGGCCTCCAGCCCACACAAGCAGCACCTGCAGGGCTCTCACACAGCCATGCCCATGAGCCACGGACTGGCCTCGGGCTACTGAAGGACAAGGGTGTGGAGGCTGCCCTGCTTCACTCTGAGCCAAGCCTGGCCCATGGCATTGGCACACACCTGCACTCGTGGCTATATAAACACAGCCCTCCAGCAGGGACTGTCCCCTCAGGGCTGCCCTCGCCATGGCTCGCTGGCACATCCTGGGCTTGGTCCTGTGCTCCTACCTCGGGGTAGCCTGGGCTGCGACCGTGAGTACAAAGGCTGGGTTTGCACCATAAGGCTGAAGGTTTTCTCCTTCTGCCACTTGTCTTTGGCACTGTGGGGGATTTGCTGCTGCCTGGCTGCTGCAAAGGGCACCTGCAGGGCACCTGCACAGGCACAGCTGCAGTGGCACAGGGGACCAAGGGCACAGATGGGGAGGGCAGGATGTGAATGTGTGGCAATGTGGGAAGGCAGAGTAATGAAGGACAGAGCAAAGGATTTTCTCTTCTCCATGGTACCACGTGTAGCTGGGTGTGGTGCTCACAGAGGGAGGATTTGTGGAAGGCGAGAGTAAGAAACTGGGACTCTTTGGGAGCTACGTTGACATCTTCAGAGGAATTCCCTTTGCTGCCCCCACAAAAACTCTGGAAGACCCCCAACCTCATCCTGGCTGGGATGGTAAGATCCGACTTTTGAATGCCTTTGGTTTGGGGTTTTATTCTCGCTTGTCTCTCTTTAATCTAGTACACATAGGAAATGGTATAACATATTACTCAACTGGTCACAAAGGCTGGGGAGGCTTTGCTGCCACTGCATTGGATTTAGAGAGGAAAGGGTGGGTGACCAGACACCTTGCAAACAGAGAATGGAGCTGATGCCCTTAACTAGGACATGCTGTCTTCCTTTTCTCCTCTTAGGAACGTTGGAAACAAAAGAATTCAAAAGCCGCTGTGTGCAGATGACGCTGAC
>VWYP01016318.1:0-78915 GCA_013400435.1 Pycnonotus jocosus
GCTTGGGGGAAAAAACCCCAAACCACTGCAATACTTGAATTTGATGTGCAGATGGGACTTGGGTTTACAAAAAAGCTCCGTAAAGCAACTGCGCCATCTTCCCTTTTTTTCTGTCAGTTTCTCTTCAAAAAGCTTTTGTGTCCACTGAAACAACATTCCATCCAAATAGTACGTGGGCATATCAGTTGCTTTGTAAGGCTAGTGTGAATGCTTTGACTGGGTATTCCTCTTGTAGCAGGGTGATGCACAGTATTTCTGTGAAAATAAATATTACATGGGGCTGATTTGTCGTACAGTACTGCTGGAAGATTAGATTTATTTTTTAAGACGTGTATTTCAGAATTTCTCTTCAATTACCTTCTTAGGCTTAGGGGAAAAAAACCCACATTGATCATAAACATATAATTAATTAATTTCATTGGCATATGAGGTTGATACCGTAACCTGGTGATTTGATGGAGATACTGATGTTTTATTGAGAAGCATTGTAGGACTCCTGCATTGTGTCTTGGAACTGAAGACCTTTTGTGATGGCTCTTGTTCAGCTTTTGAGAATGGAACAAGGTTTCATGTGGAAAGTAACAGCAGAATTGTTGACGTACAAAAGACTATCAAGAAAAACTTAAGGTAGACTTTTTCCTCTTTTACTTGAGTAATCCTAAATGTTACTTTTTGAAAAGAGGCTAAAAAAATGAAGGCTTTAGTATAAGAGGCTTAAAGACTTTTAAAAAAACCCCTGGGCTTTACATAATAGCTTCAGCACACTTGAAAGTGGTGAACAGACTCTTACACTACCTATGCAACTTCAAAAATTTTATTCTCTGTTCTTTAATATGTTGAAGAGTTTTGTGGAATCTGAGCAAAGATCTTTCTTTAAATAGTCACTCCCTGGAAATGGCTGCCATTAGTCACAGGCTAAGCCAGCTGAAGATGTTTTGGAAACAGGTGCAGCAATGAGTAGCCAAAGAAACTGAAGTATTCTGGGTGAATAAATTGGATAAAAGGTATGAAACAAGTAGTTTAGATTCTTCAATTCCTTAAAGTCTGGAAGGTAAGCTAACTGAATACTAACTACTTTTATATTGTTCCTATCCCCTATATTACTGCAGTGGCACTTACACTTTCTGTGTAGCATGCATCTAAAATAGGTCTTCATAATTATGCAGCACTTGACAAATCTCCTCCAAACTTGTCTTCAGCTGGGTATTTCTGTTTTCTTACTATCTGTTTTATTTTAATGCTTGCAGGCTTGGTTGGTTATGGGCATTTTCTGATGAAAAAGCAGAACTTATTTGAACAGAAAAATCTTGTATCACTGTTCTGAATAGTTGCCACAATGACTACATTTTGCCTTTTTCCCCCAGACCTCCTTTCACAAACTTAAATACCGAACTCTTATTCTGCCAGATGAATGTGGTTGTAGAGAGGAATGAGAAAGAGAAATTATTATTTTTTTTTTAATACCCTTACTACTGACCATGCAAGAGTATTTGGCCAGTAGTATTCTCTAAAAATGAATTGGGATGGGAGAGAAGTTTGCATGTGTGTTTGTGTTTGTTAAATTTCTGTAAGTTAGGAATTGTGTTCCTACAAGTTATGATACTTGTAAAACTAGCTCATAAGAAGAATATTATTAAAGAAACACTGTAGTTTTTATGATGAAAAAAGATAAATAAAGACTATGGACTTGAAATTTTAGTCCTCACTTTTTTTTTTTTTTTTTTTTTTTTTTTTTCCCTTTTTTCATGGAGCANTTGTCTGAAAGTTTTTTTTTCACTTTTTTTTTTTTTTTTTTTTTTTTTTTACCCATTTGCAATTGTACTTAGTTACATATGCTTTACTCCAGGAGAGGCATTTATTTCTGTTAATCTGGGGAAAGTAGGATATATAAGTAAGTTGTTTTTTTCAACTTGGAGAATGAGGGAAGGATTTACATTTTATTTAATAGTTTGAGGAACTTCCCATTTGAAAGAAAAGTGCATTGTAGAAAATAATGTTTATGTTTTTATGGAAGATGATTATATTAGTGAAAATCAAGTTTATTCAATGGTAGAAGTAGTCTGCTTGTGAGCATGATTGTAATTTAATGCAGTTTTCCTTGGTAAATTATTTGTAGCACTAATTTCTTTGCTGCCCCAGGTAACCAGTGTCCAGCTTAGTTAAGACATCTGTGTTCTGCAAGGATGTGTATATTTTACCTGACAGCAGTGGCCCAATAGGTGCTGGTAAGAAACATGAGATTTAACAGAAAAGAATGTGGGGGTTTTTTTCTCTTTCAGAACCAAATAATTGGTTATGTGATTATAATTGGTTATATAGTTAAAATCTTAACTAATCTGCTCTTCTTGACTGGAAGTTATCTGTACTCTTAACCAACTGTTTTATTGTAGTGGCAGACCAAACCTAATTTCAGTTTTCTGTGCTGCTTGGCTGCTTCTATATGGTGCAAGTGTGTGTATAGTAATGCTAATACTTCTCTTTAACCTTATTTGTGTCTTGTCTCTCATTAATATAGTGCCATGGGTTCTGTAGCCTGTTTCTAAGGAGATTTGAAGATACAATTAAGCAATCTTGTTCTTAATAGTCCTGTTCGTTATTCAGGGACCTACAGCTTCATGAGACTATTAGGGGGAAATCAGAACATTGAAAAACTTTGGCTAATGCAACTCTTTTTATGGTTTTTTTTTTGTTGGTTTTTTTTTTTTAATTTGCATGTATATAGTCACCTTTTTCTTTGCACATGCAGTAGTTGTGGTTGCTTTAAATTTCTATGTGAGGTTTTTTTCCCCTTTTCCTTTTTTTTCTACTGGGAGAGGAAGCTGAAGAATTTTTATGATTTTGAAAGGTGTAATATCTTTCTATAAAGATATATCTCCATATTTCCATGAAAGAAAGATAGTATGGAGATAGATATTTGTATTACAGTATAATTTACTGGCAGTTCAAAGATTGTAAGACTGTACACCAGATGTTAGAAAATACAGCTTCTGCACGGAGTAAGGCTGAAGCACTATTGATACTTCCCCGTGCATTTGTAGTTACTGTATGCTATTTGTATCTTAGCTAATGTAATGTAAAGTAGCTTTTTATTAGAAAGAATCTTCTTCTCAGGAAACTTGGAGAGAAAAATGAATGTTTGATAAATGTAAAAGGGGGAAAAAACCGAAAGGATTATCATCAGGACACTGAAAAATAGATCTAGAATGTATCAAAGAGACCAGGATAGATATACCCATAAAGGGTAATACTTGTAATTTTTACTTCCAAAAATTTATGCAGTAAAGATCATAATGGTCAAGTTTACACTTATATACAAACACATACAAGTAGATTTTAGTATCTGGAAATTACCTACAGTTCTTTAAAAGGTTCAGTTTGTTGGCTAGCTTGCCTTTGAATTTCATTACAATTATATTCTATTAGATGTTTTAAATGCGTAATTGTGGCATAGGGAATTCCAGGAAAGCCAAATATAAGGGCTTACTGCTTTTAAGCCAAAAATATTGCACTTGTGGGGTATTAGTTGTTTTATCCAATTGAGATATGTTTTGTTAGCTCATGTGTCGTGTTTCCCTTGGAGACTCAAGAATAGCATAGCAGGTTACTGGTGAGGAATAAATGGCTAGTTTAGACCAGGAGTGAAGATCTGTCAAAATGTTCCAAAGAAGGATTCACTTAACACTAAAACCTAAGGAAAAGTGTAGGGAGTAGTGTGTATCTAGTTGAAGTCAAGCATTGTCAAAACCCAAAACAAGTGTTTAGTTTGGCTACTTTGCAAAATGAGAGTCTTAAAAGTTATTGCTGGCACTGACCTAGAAAGGAAGACAAGACTCTTGGTCTGTGCATACTGAATCTCCTGAAGCCAGTGGAGAAATTTGAGGATATTTTTTCAGAGCAAATCACTGGGAAGCAGAAGAGAGCCTGATTTGCCTGTTCTAAAGTGCATCTTCAGGTTCTGTGTTTATATCTTAGTGAATCTGAGCCTTGCACTTTGTCTGAGATGAAAACAACCTGTGTAGAAAAGCCAGGAGAAAAGCAAAAGGCAAGTTGGTAGAAAGAACAGGAGTTTCTTCCATAGGTAAAGTATCTTTGTGCTACATGCTATTAATTTAATATAGTCTAAAATGCAGACTTAGATAATTGTATCTCCACCAAGTCTGAATTTATCAGAAGCAACTACATACCAGAGGTGTAATTGAATGAAATTATCTTTGCAGTGATATTGAACCTTCTTCCTTCAGTTGATGTTTTTAATTGCAATGGCAGGCTCTGAGAAGGAGGAGAGAGTCTGATATTCATATTCCTGTAACTACAGTGATTCTGGGTGCATGTGCTGTGTCACATTGCTAATGGGATCCCTGGGTTAAATGCATGCAAGACCATGAGAGGACTGAAAGAATGTTTTCTCATATTTTGATCTCTTTGCCAGTGTGGTGTAATCTGAAACAGGTTTTCTGGATTCAAGTGTGCTTTAGTGTCTGTAATTGGTGTTAAACCTAATGGAGTTATCCTGTGCAGGGCAGTGACTTGTGAGCAATCTCGCTTGTCCAGCTGTATGGCTCTGGTTAATTTTCTTGTTCTACTGTAGATCTCTGTTGCTTGAAGGACTTTTAAAGACTGCCCCAGCACTGGATCATCATCTTGGTACAAGTTATCTGTAATCCAGTCACATTGAATATTGCATTTTTTCAGGGAAGTCAAACCAAGCAGTGATTTTTGACAGGACTGATCCCATTTTGTAGATTTTACAAGAACAGATTAATGAAAAATTGGTTTGTTCTGTGATCTAATTGTAATGGTAGTTCACTAGTTCTCAATAAAAATCAAAACTTAAAGCATTCCTAGAGAATATTCAGTTGAATCACTGATACCTGTTTTGTTTGCAAAAAATGTGGCCTGGATATAAAACTTAACATTAACTGGTTTTTTGAGTGCTATCCAAGTAGATTAGACTTTGAATACAAACTTGTGTTTGACCTTGCATATACTCCAGTGCTGAAGTGCTTTCAGCCAGTTTAAAGCCACTTCAGGGTTTTAGTGGGAATGTTTGACCAAAAGCTGTTTGTTTCACACCCTGATCATTAGAAGAAGAAACAGCTTGACTATCAAGTTATTAGAGAAGAAAAAAAAGCAGCATGGTAAATGTCATCTTTCCCATGCAGCTAAGGGCCTCCCTCATATATTCAATTTTTGGAATTTGAAAAAAAAAAAAAAAAAAAAAAAAAAAAAAAAAAAAGAAATTGAACAGCTAGAGTGTGCAATGAGAAGGTAAATATAGAAAATGCTATCAAACACCCATGATAAAAGAAGAGGATTATTTTCTAAGTTTTGAAATTTCTCTGGGGTTTTTTGCAAGAATCTTACAAGTTCTAAATTATTGTGGAGTACTACTTCATCTTGTAGCTTGAGGCAGGCTGCCAATTTGCCCATTGATTTGTGCGCTCCTACTTTGTTAACTCTGGTGTGTGATCTTGCGGTGCAATGATACAGCTTACTAAAGTGAAAGAATAGCAGTTTAGCAAAAGTAACAGAAACGAGCCAATTGGTGAGTTGGAGCACTTCAGCCTTTAATCAAAGGTGTATCAGAACAGATGCAAAAGTAAGGATGCACAGAGAGATGCACATTGCCATTCATGTGGATTTGAATTTGGAGGGCCCAGGCTTTCCCCTGTTACACTTGTGAGTTGTTAATTTAACTCACAAAAAAAGTATGGAAGAAAAAACCATCTGTTTTAACTGCTGGTTGTGAGCATCTAGCAGTACACATCGCCCCCCCCACCTTTTCCTGGTTTCAGAAACTAAGAACTCCTGTAGGCAGTAGGAGTGTGTGTCACCAACTTCAAACCCATTTTATTGGATTTAGTTTTAATTACTAATTTTTTTTTGTTGTTTTCTGCAGGTAGACAGAGATTTTAGAATATTGATCTTTGCATTCCTGGCTTTATCAGAGGAGTGAATAGGTTCATTCCTTTTTACTGGATCAATTTTCTAACTTAGCATAATGATCAAAACTCCATCCTGATGATTATTCAAAGGAACCAGGAAAAAACAAATAAATTAGTGTGACTTGAATTTAGAACAGTTCTGTTTGATTAGATTTCTACCATAAAGAAGCTATATACTTATGCACCAGTTAGGTTTTAAAGCACTTGCATTTTTAGAAGTTTCCCATCAATTCTGTAGCAATCAAGCTGTTTTGCTTCTTGCCACTTGTCAGCTCATAATTCTACACAAAACATTCATATTTTGATTCTTATACAGGTAGTTATGTATTTTGGCTGCAAATACAGCAGAAACTGTGTTTGTAATTCCTCACTTAAAATAAGACTTTTAATAGTCCCCATTTTTCTTCTTCCCCTCTGATTTAACTAAAGAGTGTATTCCATTTGTTCCTTTGCAGAGACAAAACATTTTGACTATTGCCATCTCACAAATCTAATAAGCAACTGTATTAAATACAAGCTATGTTACCAGGTTTGTTGTAAGCACTAAGAAAAATGCATTATAAAATTTTAATCCATTCTAATGGGTTGTCTTTGAGGCTAAAAACCCCACAGCTATAATAGCCACAAGATTGCAGGATTTCAGAGCAATGGATCTGAACAAGGCAAGGCAGCCAGCTTTGGCCTACATAATTTGTCGAAAGGAAGTGGGGACTGACTGCAACAGTTGAGCTTTTAAAACTAAAGAAGTGAACAGATTGTTGCTGAGTGGAGTTGTGTACAGAGTATTTTTAAAATTTGTATTATGGTAAGTAAGTTGAGCTCTAACCAGAGATGAAACCATGTGCATACTTCCTGTCTGTCTGAGACATCGCACAAGTGCCTGGGGGTGGCAAAATTAGTTTTGACATGCATCAGCACAAATCAGAAGTGGTAAAGCTGGTATTTCTTTGACTGAGTGATTTTTCTGATTACTTTGATAGGCTTTTTTTGTATATGGGGCAATTCACAGAATCTTGAAAAGCACAGGTAATTGTTTAGAAGTCTTCATGTTCTGTAGCTGTCTTTTATCACAATATTTTGTTGTAACTGTGGGAGTTTCCTGTTGATTTAGAATTTGAGTGTGAATACCTATAGCCATATTAGGCTTAGTTTGAACTGCTACCTCAAAAGCTGCTTGATCATCCTTTTAATGTGTATTTAGTAAGACTGTTGATTTGAAGGTTTGAAGTGACAGAGTATTTTAATCGATGTTACGATCTCTTCAAGCAACTAGTTACACAGCACATTAACATCCTTTTTAAAACACTGTTCATCCTGAAGCTATGGGATTTTTGATGCCCTAGACGATGAGATTAAAGGTCCCTGCAATATTGCTTTTTTCCTTTGCAAGGAAAGAACACTTGAATCTGACACTGTAGGCCAAATCCATTGAAAGACTCCAGCTAACCTGTGGGTGTTTGTGATCCTTCTCAGTGCGAGTGATGGCACTGTGGAAGTCTCCATTGTATTGTAAATGTGGGCATGTGGCACTGGGTGCTCTGTCCACTGGCAGAAAGAATTTGGTAATTGTGCTTTGTGAAGAAGGGTAGATTCTCTTGGATGGTTGGCTCAGAACCTACCTGCAAGCACTCTTGACTTGTTCAGGCATCTCATTTCCTCTCATGTGCTTCATGTCATGGATTTGCAGTAGTCCAGATCCTCTCGAGGAGTGAGGCTGGTGCTTTATTCAACGAGTCAAGACTCCCAGCACGCTGAGAACTTTGCTGCCGCCTCATCTGAGGTTTTAGTGTCTGGGGCTGAAGGCAGCCAGCAGGCTGAGCCGGGGAGCCATCAACACTTGTCAGCATTTCATGGTGTGCTATGTGCCACATTAGTAGTTCACTGCCCTTGAAAATGGAACCTCCTGCATGCTATCCCCGCCTCCCGAGGGGACAGTTCTTGGAAAAATAGTCAAAAAAAAAAAAATGGAACATGAGGCAATGTCATACTTCTGCCAAAAAGGCAAATGCCATACTGGAATGTTAAAGCATTACTTGAAAATTGTGTGAAATTATATTTGCTTCTCTTGCAATTAACTAGGCCATACCTGTGTCCAATTTTAGGCACCAGCTAGGAGAAATATGTGAGGTAACTAAATCAAACTCCAGAGGGATAGTTCAAAATACAGGGCCTGTAGGTTAATATAAACAAATATATAGATTTTTACCTATATATAAATTTACATCATAAGTTGTTGTTTTCATTTAGAAATAGAATTACTCTAAGAAGTTGCATCTTTTGAAAGCTACAAAGCACAAGTACACTTGCCTCTATTTGCAGTATTGATAAGACAGGAAATAACAGTAGCAAGGAGTGTTTAGATGAGCTATTATAGAAGAGCCTGTAAGCAGTGCAGAGTATGGGATATTTGCTCCTAAATGTAAGAATAGGTACTGCAGACACCTGTTATGAATAATACAGCTAAAATGATCCTGCCGAGAGGAATGACCTTGATAACCTTTTATGTATAATTAAGTTTTTGTTTGGTTTTCCCCAGAATCTCATCTGTTGTAATTTAGTATTTGATAAAGTGGTTAAATTAAGTTATTTCAGTCTCTTTGTAGGTATTTTCTAAACTAATTTTCATAGTTCTCTTTTAAGTGTCTTGTCCCTGGCCAGCAGTTTTAGACTGAATTACCGCGCAGCAACGGAGGGAGCAAGGCAGATGTAAAATCCACTCTCTTGCCTAAAATTTCTTGTGTTGCTGTATTAGACATTAGACATTTTATACTACCACACTTTTGGTCCACTCTTGTGTACAACTGGCTCTCTGCTACAAATTCAATTTTGGAGATGAACTGTGGTTCATCTCCAGAACGACAGAGCACGAGTTCTTAGTTCCTGAATGCTTGGATTTGTGCATAGCCTTCATGTGCAGATTGGTTGTGCTTAACTTACTAAACAATGTGTCTTGAAGAAGGGTTGATTCTCAATAAGAAAACTTCTGTTTTTTTCACTTTGTTTTATATTTACTTTTTTTGTTTTGTATTGTTTGACAGTTGTGTGTAGGTTTAACATTATTTTTGTGTACTCCCCCATCATTCTCCTAGCTAGCAACAATGGCAAAAACCAAAATCCAGAGGCTACACGTTATTTTTTTTACTAGACTAATGATGTGATTTAATGTGTTACTCTGTCAAAGTTTTAATCTGGTATTCTGAAAAGTACTTTATATTAAATTACAAATCAGCTTCTGTCATGATTTCATAAAAATATACAAAATAACATCTTAAATGCTTAGAATTTTAGAATATAATTTATTTAAACATTGTCATACTAATAAAATCATAGCTGTGTTTAGTGGTTTGACTTGGGTCAGTGTTTCAGAAATCTCACTTTGCTTGGGGGTTTTAAGTTATGTCATTCCTTAAGCTTTCCCTTTCTGTTCTAACTTAGGAACAAAAATAACTCCTCCCCCCTTTTCCTTCCTCATAGCCAGTTTAGAAAGTGTTGTATGAAGAATGGAAGTAAACTAAGGCAAGAAATTTTATTCTGTATCTGCTGAAAAAAGAGTCATGATTTATGGTTGGGGTTTTTTGGGTGTTGGTTTTGAGTTTTGGTGGTGGGGGTTTTTTTAGGTTCACTTTTTCAATTTAGCATTCATTTGCTTCTAAAGTTTTACACAACAGAAAATAGTTTTAAAAATTGATGATAATAAACAGAATCTTAAAATGCCACAATGTCAGTGAAAAAACCCCAACATTCTTAGGTAATTATCTGATTTTAGTATCTGTTCACTGTTCTTGCTCTTGCTGTCAGTTTTACTATCTAAAAATATTATCTTTTTCTGTCAACTAAAATGCGCGTGTTATCAGTTACCTAGAATACAGACAAGTAATTTCACATGCATAGAGTTTCCTGTTCTGCATATTGTCATACTGAATTTACTGTGCAACTAACTTCTTAAAAATAAAACAATCATTAAATTATCTTCGACTGGAAATAGAAATAATGCCCAAGAATTATCAAATTGTTTAAAAATAGGTCTGTTTGAGTTTATTTTGTCTTAAGATTTCATTGACTGTTGGTTTTTCAGAGTCACACAGTCACTTCATCATTTTGCTCAGCAACAGCCTGGACTGGTTTGTTTGATTAAACTATCAAATGATCTTTGTTCCAATCCATTTGGAATTCAAGCATATCATTAGTGTATCATTCTTTTCAGTGCTTTGAAACATCCCAAGTTTTTCATAGGAGCATCTCTAGACAGAACTGTGGCACATTTTTTAAAATGAGGCAAGTTTTCCAGACCTAATAATTTAAATAATGCTTCTAAGCAATATCTGAAGCTTTTAGTTGGCAAAAGGGGGTTTATGAATGTAAAAAATGAATTTAACTTAGTTAAAGTGCTAAACAGGTATTGAGAACTTACTTTTTGCTGAATTATTTCACCCTCTAACAACAAACACTTTATTAATTGCTTTCTCCATTCTGGAATGAATTTTGGTTGTTGCACAAAACATATGAAATGTGAAATAAGTCTAAAATATTTGTGATTAAAAGTCTTCACGGGGAAGCTTTTCCTTTCAAATGAATTGTTACTTTTTTATCTGTATGTATGTAGAAACAGTGTTCAGGCTTGAAGTGTACAAAAAAGTCTGGCCAAAATTAATGAAGTTGTCTCATTTTACAGTACTAAGCTCTAATGTTAAATAGTTTGAATATTTAGCTAAACCTTACAGGAAAAAAATGCAGTCTGGTAGCTATGGCAATAATTGACTTCAAGAAAGATTTTATATTTAGGGGGATAAACAGCAGGAGTAGGCATTCAAAGTACCTTTTCCTCATGTAGTCTTTCAGCAACACAGAACAAGAGACCTACAGAAGGAATTGTAAAGAATTGGCATTATTTTTAGAGAGCTTGATCAGCAGTTCTGGAGTGTTTTTATTAAATAAAACATTTTATAGAGTGATATGCTATACTGATACAAAGAATACAGATTTCCATTCTTAGGTCTGAAAGTACTGTAGAGAAACATCAAATACCTACTTGCCTTTGAGGAAGTGTGCATTTACCCCCATTCTGCAGACTTGAAAGTTGGTACAAGCCTGCTGGGCCACATCATGGTGCAGCAAGTCTGTGAGCAAATTAGGAACAGAATCAGAATCCGTGGGTTTTATTCAGTATGGTAGCCGAAAAAATACTTAAATGCTGTAATTTTTTAAAGTATAGTCACCTTTCTGGATTTGCTATTTTGAATAGGAAATGAGGTAATTACAGTTTAGATGTTTGGAAATTATACTACTTGGTAAATTTCTGGATGGAGAATTGAGTAGCTCTTTGGCAATGATTAGGATAGACTAACTTTTAAAATCTTTAAATTATTACTTCTCATTTTCTTAGTAGAGTTAAAATATTTTTATAATTTTATTCATCAACTTATAGTTTAAAAAAAGGAATTAGTTCCATAAAAATAACAAAAATCCATTCTGCATTTAATACAGGTATAATAAATAAAAGAAATGTTACTTGTTGTTACTAAATTGAATTTCATGTTTTGGGTCTCTTGGTCCTTCATGGTCTTAGAACGTGTAAATCCTTTCCACAGCTTGCTTTTATTTGGAGAAGAAAATCAGCTCTTGAACCCATTCAAGTCTTTAGGAACTTCAAATAAGCTTGGCACTGGACTGATCTAAGTGAATAATTTGAAATAAAGAAAATACTGGCTTTGCACCTGTAGGGAAGGCTAAAGCTGTCAGAAGTTGGTTTAATGCTTCCAGACATCAGTGCACTAAGCTCTGGTAGCTTCCAGCTTGGTTGAGGGGATAGACAAACAATGACATTTTGTCACAGTTCTGTGCTGTATAATGTTTGCTTACAAGATTGGTGAGGTGTTACTTCAAACTTCCTCTAGATTTTAAATTGAAACTGGAAATAGGTTTCATTACAAAAACTCCCCTCCCCCCCCCCCCTTAATATCTTGTAGATGTTTGGTTTGGTCAGGATGTTCCTACTAAAATTTTGATTTGTGGGCAAATATTGATAAAACTGAACCGTTTTCCTTCATAAATTTCAAAATTAATAGTTCTGCCTTTCTATGAAATGTACAACAGTAACAATACCAAAAAGCAAGTAAAAATCTGATCTTTCAGCCAGAAACAAATTTCCTCAAAGCACACTCTTACTCTTGGGCTTTCATGTAATAGCCTTTTCATGTGGAAAACATCACTGCCTTTTATTCTGTTTTGTAGTTTGCAAGTTTCAGAAAAATTCCTCCTGCTTCCTGTTGTGGTGTTCTTATTTCTGGAGGGTGGATAATGGGCCAATGGATTTACTTTTTTAAAAGGAATTTTTTATTTTCTAGGCTTCAGTCTTTGTTTCACATATATCATTTGCCTTTAAGAAATTGTGTGCCTTGGTGATATGGTTTGTAGGAAGGCTTTAGAAGTTTCATAGCTTTGTTGCTCTGAAAATACATGAAGAATGTATTTGAAATCAACTGTAAAGATATCTGCAAAATTGAGTATATTAAAAGTGTTATAATAATAGTTTTTCCTGAAGATGTCTGCTATTACTATAAAGTTGAACATTCTCTGAACTACAGCACGTTGAGCTGTAAGCAAAATCTTGCACTCCTAATTACACTGTGAATTTGGTTATTAAAAGATTGATTCTGCAGTGTGTAGGTGGATCTCTGCTGTTGGGTGGAACTTACTGCAGTTTAAAAGTATTTAAGGTAATAATCTATAAGTTAAATGCAATAGGATTTGGAGAGGAAATTTTTAAATGTGTTTGTGTTTTTTTTCACCTGTGTTCTTGAAAATGGTTTTTTTCAGAACTTGTCTAGGAGATGTTAAATTTACTCTTGTTTAGAAAGGAAAAAAAAATTATGCTGTTTTTTAGAATTTAGTCTTTTCAAGCCTTTATTGCCCCAAAAGTTCCTGAAAGCCTATTGAATGACTTTGAGGTAGCTGGTAATTCTGCAGGATGGAAATGGAACTTAAGGTTCCAGCTATGTAAAATTTTTACTTTTCATGAAAAGACTTTATGATTTAGCTTGCTTTTGGATTGAAGTAGTGGGGGTATTATTGTTGGAGTTTCCTACTAAATTATGGGACTGAGATGATTGTAAATGGAATAGTCATGTATGTGTGCAATGATTCCACTTGCAAACTGTGTTTCCATCTTAAATTATGGACTATAGACAAACAATGAGAAAACACTTCCCTTAGAAAAGTAACTTCAAAATACCATAGGCAGTAGGAAAAAAGTTTTGCCACTGCTCCTCATGCTTACTGTGGGTGAGAAATCAGAAGGGTGAGCCTTATGTTTCTTTTTGAAACTCAAATGGATGCCAGGTGGGGTCAGGGGGAGAGGGTCTTGAATCTTTACCAAGCTTTCCCTGACCCTTGGTTATTGAAATTGAACAAATCTTTAATTTTCAAAACCAGTCCTTTCTTTTCACTAATTGTGGGATAGCTGGGGTGATTTTTGGTTGTTGAAAATGTATCACTAGTTTCTTGACTCAAGAGTCTTGTAGAGTAGATGAATGCTGTATTTTGAATGTTTAATGCAAACTGAAATCTTGGCCCTTCAGACTTCATATACATGAAAGACTGAGGGGAGGTTTTTCTCGCTGTGTATTACTCCGAAGGCAGTCCTGCAGGCTTTCCTAGTAACCATGTCGGCTACATTTCTAGATTGAATACTTAATCTTGTTTTCATGTGGTTTACTTGGAACATCCTGTGCAGGGTACGGAAGAATACAGATTAGGAGATAGACATAAAACATTCACACATCATATTAGATGTGCTTATGGGCAAAGCACAATGTAAAGCAATTTTATCAGCTGCTGTATGGCATGACAGACTTTACAAAGAAATTTGAATGTAGTAATGCAGCACCCTTGAAAGAAGAGATGTGAGAATGATTTCATCCCACGGAGATGGAAAAATAAGTGTGTAAAAAAAATGCTGGAAAACCAACTTCTTTACAGCTTTAAAGTATGCCAAAGTGTGATACTACCATTTTAGATTGCAATGTTAAAATGTGTATTACCCTGGAGATGTCTCTGTATTTTCTCCCTCATACACTGAAGACCAGAACTATTAATACTGATGTAAATATCCAAATTCAGAAGACGTGCAGATTTTTTTATGATGTGGGCATCTAGCCATTTATCAATCCTTCCAGGTATAATCAGCTCAAAGGCTGGAGCAGAACCCTTCCAGCGGCCTGCTTTTCTTGCCAAAGAAAATTCCGCCACTGAATTGGTGGAAATTGCTGACTGGTCACCTAGAGACTGCTTCTTATTTAAGTGGTAAACCAGCTTTTCAGCTGCGGCAGCCTGTGCTGCAACTCCTCTGCGCGCACAGCAGTTGCGAATTGAGATAGCACAGAAACTATTCATCCTACTCCCATTAATAAAACAGAATTAAGTGCTAGTAGTAGCATGGCAGTTGTCCATTTGCTTGGATTTCTTAATGGAGAGTGCACAACTGCAGGAAGTGGTTTTTTTTCTTTTTATCCCATCTTGCTCACCCAAGGCAGCATCGGAACTTTCTTTGCAGTAATTTGGCCGATGA
Source organism: Pycnonotus jocosus (assembly GCA_013400435.1). Classification (NCBI taxonomy): domain Eukaryota; kingdom Metazoa; phylum Chordata; class Aves; order Passeriformes; family Pycnonotidae; genus Pycnonotus; species Pycnonotus jocosus. The sequence goes on from VWYP01016318.1 coordinate 14,512, forward strand.
TGTGGGATATTCAACGCCAGGCGCGCTCCGGCGGCGTTCCGGAGGAGCTGCACTGCAGGGCCGCGGGCAGCGCTCCCGTTTTCCCGGCCGGATCCCGGCGCTCCATGCCCGACTCCAGCAGCGGCAGGCTCCCGGGAAGCTCTGCGTGCAGATTTACCCGGCAATCGCCTTAAGGGGACAAATTTAGTTTACGGCAATCCGCGCTTAATCTGCCGGAGCCGTGGGCGCCTTCGGGGAGAGGGCAAGGGCGGGCGGCTGCGCTCGGGGCTGGCTCGGGCAGCCAGAAACTTCTGGCAGCTTCCCGGCTCCGGCCCCTCCCCTTAAAGCGGCAGCTCCCCGGGGAATCGCTGCCGCTCTTCTGCTCACCCCGATGAGCGGAACAGGTCATCCAGGCGCCGGCTTCCTCCGGCGGCCGTGCCGAAGCTGGAGCATCGGCCCGGCTGTCCCCCGCTCCTCGAACCGCCCTGGTAGCGCTCAGCACCCCCTGCAGCGGCTGCTGGGGAGGGGCTCCTCCCGATCTCTTCCCGAAACAGCCCTTCCATAGCCCCCGCCTGGCTGCGGCCATCTCCTGGCATCCGTGTGTGCACGGATGGCCGTCTCCGGGTGTCACCCCGCAGAGCCGGCTCCCCTTCGGTAGCCTGGCCTCGGGCATTCATGCAAACAAAATACAATTCCTCTTGGAACCGCCTGCCGAGTGAGTGGTCTCCATGAAGATCTTTAGTGCTAGTCTTCTGGCAGTAGTAAAACAACCAAACGAGCAAGCTGAGATACTACCGTCAGCCTCACTTTCTCCTTCCAGTGTGAACTCTGATGAGATTTTTGAAAGAGTACATTTAGAGACATAGAAACATTGACAGGATATCGGCAGGATATCCTGGGGTGTGTATTGAAGCTGCTCTGAATGAAAGCAGTTGATGATCTCATTATACATGAATGATTGCGTGTGCTGGGCATACTTTTCAGTTTTGCTGTTGACAGAAGTTTACTGATTGTTTGTGATATGCTCCTAAAATGATGATTCTTATCTTTAAATTATGAAGTGCAGGTGATTATGTTCACATATAAAATGTAAATGCCAATTCACATGATCTTCTAAATAAAATAAAGGCTGAGACAGTAACATATGAGACTAGTACAGTTTTGTTTTAAGAGACCTTCAAGAATTTTAGGAAGCCCGGAACTTGTTGTACTATAGGGTAGTCCCACTTCCCTTTAAATACCACTGCAAAGATTCTTGTAAAGATATTTTCAGTATGCTTGCAATACCTTTTCTAAGATTACTATCAAATTCTATGTCCATTTTAGCATACTGGGGTTTTTTTACTTTCTGGAAACCTGTTCTGAAAAGCCTAAAAAAGAGAATAAAACCAAATCCTGATAAAACATGTCAACATTAAATAGGCAAAGATACATTCAGTCTGAGGTTAAGGACATCTAATAAATGACGTAAGCACAAAGCAGGGAAGGGATAACAGAAAGGTAAAAATAGCTGTATACTAATTTTTAATCTTTCTAATGTTGGTGGAATTGAATAAAACCTTGAGAACAGGTGACTCAGAGTTGGTGAGAATGACAAAGTCATGGTAACAATTATCTGAAATTAATGCCAGACTCTAATCATTACTTTTATTTTTCTAGTTTGCATTCACTATGATGCATCGTATTTTGCTAATTGTTTTAACATACCACTTTCAGCTCTTGCTCTGTCACAATGAGGGAGGCATCTTGGAAATTTCAGTTAAGTGATTTGGGTGGGGGGAAAGCCCATGTGATTTGTCTTTCAATGGAATAATGAAATAGCAGGAAAAAAAAAATCAGTATGTATCCATTGAAGATTTCAGGTACTGTTTTAAAGTATATAATGATTTTTAGTGGTAGCTAAATGAACTAATTTCATAATTTTTTCTCTCAAAAGGCACTCCAATACTGTGTTTCTGGTAAACATACCTACACTGATAATCAAATAATCCATGTGTTTGCTATTCTTTGAAGTTCTTTACAGTAGTAAATAGTAACTAATTCCAGTGAAAGGCGTAAGTGTAATTTCAAAAGATTTAGGCTAGAGATTGAAATTATCTTGTGTGTTAGTAACAGAAGTTCTTACAGATATTGTTTTTTAAATGATGAGTCTTTCTGGAAGAAGTTGTTAAGAATTAAGTTAGAGTAGTGATAAAGTAATCACAATACTGGTAATTATGATCTTTATAAGAATTTAAAGTCCTTAAAGTTTGGTTGTTGACTTGCCTGTTCCTCTGCCATAAATTTTCAAACAAAGGCCACAGCTTCAGGATTTCTTGGTGCTCAAAATCTATTTTTTTGTTTTTGTTAGTGTCAATAGCAGTGAAGAAAAAGTGTTCTATATTTTTCTCTTAAGTTCACCTTGACATTGTGGATTGGTCTTTGTGATAATTCTTTTGTCTATATAGGGAAGGATAGACTGACACTGACACAACCAGCTCTTTAAGTTTTGTTTATGGGAGAATTGTAGCTGTGTGCATCTGTGTGGACCCATGTGGGATCTGTCACTCTTGTTAAAGTAATCTCAGTACTCCACAATTCCTTTTAACTTTGGAAGATGAACTGGCATGAAATGCCATCATCCCTGTAGTGGTTAATGAGTTTCTTCACTTAAGAGTGCAGTGGAGCAGGAGGGATGCTCCCCTTTCAGAGCTTTACTGTTTTTGCAGGAGAATACATTGCTGCTTTCCTCTGCTCAGATTCATGTTGTGTGAAACAGCCACTTCTTGGTTCACTTCAGTGAGAATACTGACCAAAACCAAATTTATCACCATCTGAGTCCCTCTTTCAGCATCCATCCAAGTGCAGCAAGAGAAAAGCATTGCAGCCTGCCTCACAGGCAAGTACTGTTGGGCAGGCAAGGAGAGAATGAATTTCAGAATCCCAACACGCTTAACAGATTCCTTGTTAATCTCTGTGGAGTTTTATTGCTATTAAGCCTGGAGTAGGAAAGGATAGGTGTTAATGGATATACTACCACCAGCGCAGTATATCCTACTACTCTGCATGCAGTCACATACCACACATGCAGGGAGAGAGAGCAAGGAGTTCATTAGTGCATTCATGCTTCTGATGATCTTAGAAAGTGCAGTTTGATAATGATCTTACAGTACAGTACAAAAATGTATTCTATTACCTGCCAGTGAGAGAGAGGCTGGAACAGAGTCACTGTAAAAACCATCATTAATAAAGAGTTAACCCTATAGCATCTAATGTTTCTCAGTTTCAAATTTTGTAAAACTTAAATTTCTGAAAAATGGTCCATCGAAGCATTCAAGAACACACTTGATTCCTTCTGATTTATTGGAACTGGAAGCAGCTAGTAGGAATTACTGATGCTGAGTGCAAGCACCTCAGTCTCAAATAGTATCAGTCTTTGATGCATGTAAAGATTTATCTCTATATTTTTCCCACAGAGAACCTGGATGTGCCAGAGATGCCCCTTGTAAGCTGTGTTTGAATCTGTAGGGGCACAGAAACACAATGTGGCTTTGATAAGGGCTTAAATCTCTACCCTGCTCTTGTCTGGGTCTCCATGGAGGCTTGCAGCTCTTGAAAACAGATCTCTCTCCTCATGCATGTTTCCCTCTGCCTTCCCTCTTCTGACCCAGAGTCTATGAAGTGGTATTTTGTAGATGGTTCAGTTATCTGGAATCTCCTCACCCAGATTATGTTAGGAGAGGTTGTGTGAGAGAAGATGGACTTCCTTTGAAGGAACTGTGCCGTCGTGATCTTACTCAGTATACTGATTTGACCTATGTTCTCTTATTTCCCACCTCTTCTGTTTCTTATTTCCCTATTTGGGTGTCAGCTGTTCCTGTGTTTCATGTCACAAAACCTTGTCTTTTGTCACGCTTCACCTTCATCGTGAGTTTAGTCTCTGTCAGTCTCCTACTGTACCTTGCCTGTGGGCTGCTCTCCTGATGAGTGTCATCTTTATCATTTACTTTATTCAAAAGTGAAAAAGCAAAATCTCTTCAGAGTTGTTCTGTTTACTAATGAAAAATGAACCTTAATTATTTGAGGGAAATAAACACCAGTGTCTTCATGTGACTTACCAGGTCTTGAGACAGTTTAAGGAGAAGGAAGAACACTTGGTTTGCCTTCACCATTGCAGCAGAATTGATCACCTGCTGTGTCTTCAGATGGTGCAGGGACTAGAAGCCTATGTGGTGCTTATTGTGGTATCAGTTTATTGTATTTATGATCTGATATCATGAGATTATATCTGTATATTACGAGATTGTAATTATATTCATTATATTAGCTAGTGTTGTGTTCCATGCTGCTGTCAATTTAAGTTTCACTGGGCTGTTTTGTAATACTTTGTCCACAGAAATTGGTGAGACTATGGTAGCTGTATTGCCAGTGGTCAGTAATTAAAAAGCAGTTGTTTTCCTTTCTGTTCCAGGCAATTGATGAGCCTCCCTATCTCACAGTGGGCACTGATGTGAGTGCAAAGTATAGAGGAGCCTTCTGTGAAGCCAAGATCAAGACAGCAAAAAGGCTTGTCAAAGTCAAGGTATGTGGTTTTCCTGCAAATGCATTTTTTGAGGGGGAGATAAAAAAGTGATTAATACTCAAAATGGCACAATGTGAAACTTCCTCTTAGTCTCAGGGACAGCTAAGAGGCTGTCCTGTCTTTGGAGGCTGGCATTACAGGTGTTTGAAATAACAGATTATGATTGTTGGGATGGAAGGGATTTCCCCACTCCCACACAAATAAATATGTTCTGTTTCTGTCACTGCTTAATCATCTGTGTGTTTTTGACCTTCAGTGCCATAGGCTGACCTTAAAGTAATTGATTAAAATGTGACAAATGTACGCTTATATGTGGGAGAATATTATCAGAAAGTAGCTAAGACTACTTGAAGTAGGCTTTAATGGGGTGTCTTTTACTTGAGGAGCACAGGTCACTGCCATTTAGCCATGGCAACTAGAGAATGCTTCAGGAATGAGCTGAAACCCTTCTGCCTTCCAAAAAACACATGGTGTATTGAGTCTTACAGAATGGCAAGCAGGGGATCTCACCTAAGCTTTATGGTAACTAGTTAATGACTGAATCAATATAAGCCACGTGCAGGACAAATAAAAATCCTGCAAAGGTATTGCAAGATACACATTTTGACATTCCTTGAAAATTTAGAGTATCCTTTCTAGAAATAAGGAGAACAGTACACTGCTGCCCTAAAAATTTTCTGATTGGGAGGAAGTACTGTTTTTCTGCTTTGCCTCTTAACTTCATACAGAAACATTACAGAGCAAGGATCAAAACCACCTAGAACATACAAATTAGATTGTTGCTCTGCAAGAGTTATAGTGGCAGAATATTTTTTATATCTGCTGTAAATTTAAGTGAAAATGTGTGAAATGTGAGTAGTGATAACCTGTTATGGAATACTGTTGCACACTGTAAACTAGTGTGCATTATTTAACTCTGCCCTCATGCTGTGGCTGATTTTTGCTACAGTGTGGCTGAGGGAGAGAGCAGGCACTCTCCATAAACCCCAGTGGGAAGGTCTATTGTCACTTATTTGATAATAATAAAACAAGATTTTAGTCTTAAATCTGCCAGAGAAGTAAATCAGTTCTTTTTATTTCATTAGTCAAAATGTTTAATAGCATCAGCTGTCTGTGCTTTACAGTACCATTGGGTTTAAGTGATTATGTATTGCTATTTAAGCTGTTAAGCATCAGTATTTAAGTACAGGAATTTTGTTGTGTCTAGATCAGTGAAATCTTAACTAATTTCAGTTCTTTGAGGGACTTTCAGTCCACCTCCTTAGATGACCACTTGCTATTTATTATTCAGTGCTAAGTATTTTCTTAAGGGTTTTTTTTTTTTTTTTCTGTAAATTGTTTGTGGAGATTTTGTGCAAAGCCTTCTGGATACAGAGGGGGGTGTGTGTGTGTGTGTGTTCACTGTTACTGTATGGCTTAGGGCAGTTTGGCCCCAGTACTGTTGTTGCTCTAGAGTAATGTGATTTGTGGTAGAGATTTTTGTACGTGGATGCTGTAACAATATCAGTTTACATTGTGTTTTCTCCACCAGGAATGTGTATTCCTTAACAGTGTCCCTCTGATTTTCTCTGAAAATCTGTTCAGCTCTTTCTGGCACATGCATACTTTCCCCAGTATTAGTTCTAACAAAGATTCTCATTACCAGGTGTGCTTTGTCTGGAATTTTGGTATATTATCTGCTGCACTATTTTTTTTCACTTGCTGAATGAGTTTCTTTTGGCCCCAGTGCGTGTTTTATGCCTTAGTCTAGAATTACTAGAGGAGAAGAAAAGCCAGTTAACTTCATACTGTCAATTATAGTGTAAAGCAGTCATTTAAGTTTTATAACTAGATATTCTGCTGAGAGGGTAGGATGGCAACAAAATTCTTTCGATATGGAGTATTGTAATCTTCAGACCAGTAAAATATGTTTAATTGTGTTTCCTTTTATGTGCTTTCTCCTTCTGTTGAATTCTGCTTCCCAGAATATTATGAGGAGATAGCTTCACAATAACTTTCCCATCATGGCATAATTTAATAACTTTATTCAATTTAATTCTATGTAATTTATTTAATTTAGTGCTATGTACTTAAAATTTCAGTATCAATAGGTACTGTATTTCACATTTTAGCAGTCTTTGGCAATTTCTGTATATGGTACAGAGTTCTACGGTAGCATATAACAGCATTGTATGCTTGTTGATGAGAAGCAGTAGAACTTCAGATTTGTGTGCACTTTTCAAAAGTGTTGAAGGCAGTACAATTTTGACTCAAGGGCAAGACTTTGGGTGTTAGAAGACAGTCTACTTTATCAGATCTATTATAACTTTTTTTAGAGAGTTATTTAATCCAGTTTATTTTGGCAGCATCTCCTAAAACAATTAGCAGCAGCATCCACCACCACTTGCATTTGGGCACCCTGCACAGAAGTTTTAGAAGAAACTGTTTTCTGTGTAAGTCTTTATTAAACAGAAATAAGTAAAGCTTCTGCTGTAATAGAACTTATTAGGACTGTCTTTTCAGGATGGTGAAGAAAATAGAAATTCCAGCTGAGTCTAGCCAAGTCGATGATGTGCTAAATGTCGTAATCTTCTGCCTGAGACAGAAAGCTTCCACACTGCTAAATACTCTGTGAATTAAAACCCACACTAGTAAATACTTTTCTCATTTTTCTCAACTTCAAGAAAGGCTGGCAGTGTCACCCTGAGCTTGCAGTTTGAGTATTTCTGTTAATAACCAGTATCGTTTGAGCGCAAATGAGTATCTCAAGAAGCAAAACCTGTTAGTATCAAAACTGTCCCCCCAAAGAGTCAAAGCCTCAAGACATCTTTAAAAAGACACACCATTCTGGAATACACAATAGCAATTTGCTTTGTTTACCTTTCATGAGAGTACATTGTGGCTGACTGACAGTTCTGGATAGAGTTCCTTTTTGCTGCAAAATCCATCTAAGATAACTACAGAAAGTAAAGAAAAACAGATGTCTCTAAATCAGAATTTATGTCCTGGATATTTTGTATGAGCCACTAGTGACCCTTGGTTTCAGATTATTTTGCATCTTAACTTAATTTTGGCTTTCTAGACAAATTCCCCCAAAGAGAGAATTAAATACCTGTGTCTGTCAGGATGAAGTTCAGAAGAGTAGTCCTTGCTCAGTTAGTTCCTACCTTGAATCATTTGTCTGCCTTTTGGTTACAAGGTATGATTTTGTCTGTGTGGTGGACAGAAAGTATTTGCCATCAGCAAGTGAGATGTGCAGGTCTGGAAAGAACATACTCTCACAACTGTATGTGTTACTGTAGTTCTGACAGAAGATAGACAAGATTACAGTTTCACTGAAGTAGCACCTGGAAGGCAGTGTAGTATTTTAGTGCATTTGTTTTCTAATCAGACAGTCAAGATAGATTGTTTTTAGTCCTGGCTGTAGGTGCTGTTCTTGGCAAAATTCCTTAAAATCTCCTCTCTGAGAAGGCTGTGTAGGAGAGCTGGTGTTAAAAGGAAATTTCGCTGTTGTTGTGTGCTACTGTGAAGCTCTCAACAACAGTGGGGACATGATCACGGGTGAAACAAGTCCAGACTTCCGATGTAGGATTGCTGCAGTTGAGAGCTTGTGTTACACAGCTGGATCTCATGTTTCATTCTTACTTATTTCAAATACTCAGTAAAACATCATATACTTCAACGTCAATACACCAGGAGAGTATGTTCTGGTGAACATCAGAACATCATTTGTGTGTTGATAAATGTACATAGATACATAAAATGTAATTCCAGAATTTTCTCAGTTTCCTGTAATTTTAAAACTGGAGTGGAAATAAAACTTCAGATGTAATTGATAGGAGGATCCTGTGACTTTCAGTGTAACCAGGATAATTGTGAATGAAATGAATGCTGAATGTCTGTAGCACCTGGTTTGGTTAACTTTAACATACACTTGAATTTCCAGACCATTTTCTTCTTCTGAGCAAAGAGTGTGTAGAATTAAAGACAACAGCCTTTGTATCTTTATGGGAGTGACAGGGGAGAATATCTTAAATGTTTGCAGGATTTACTTATTCTGGTTTTGAAGGACTGAAAAGTTAGCTGGTTTTGCATTTCCTTCCAATTAACTCTGTGTGGTAGGCTAGACTGACATAAACTGAAAGCCTATTTGAGTTCATTTTGTTTAGTTGACAGCAGTGTCCTGTACTTGTGTGAATCTTTCAACCATGAGGTGAAAAATGCACTTTTATCGGCAAAAGATAAAGGTGCTAAAACTGTTTGATTTCAAAGCATTGAAATATAAGTGTTTCTTTAAAGTTGTACTCAGAAGTCTTGAAACTTTCTTCTTTCTTGATGTGGTACTAAAGAAGTTCAGATCATTTAAAGAACTGCAGAAATCATTTTGAGCCAGTAGACAATTTTGTTATACTCTTATCTGTCATTTCCTTTAGAGATAATAATTCTGTTGTGAAAGATAAAAAAAAAATTTTGGAAGTTTTGATAACTAAGAAATTAACCCCTCATATTTCTAAAATATATGAATGAAAAAGCTTTCAGCAAGTGGAATAATTATGGTGATTACCTGTAAAATAAGAGTAAGAGAAGGGCTACTGACGTTTGCATGTGCTTATGCTGCTCAATTGTATCAAGTGATTGTCAGTTGAACTATATTTTTTAGGTAACCTTTAGGCACGATTCTTCAACAGTGGAAGTGCAAGATGACCACATAAAGGGTCCCTTAAAGGTAATAAATTTGGTTTATATCTTGCTAATGCTTTGGAAAACATTTTTCTTTCAGTATATGATGTAAATGTGCATATATGGCTTGGGGTGAGAGTAGAAGGTTCAACTTATTACACAGGCTAGATAGGATCACAAAGCATTAAAGATAGTGCTGCAGAGTTGGAGACAGTATATTCTTCATGTTAGCTTTTTTCTTTGTAGTTAAAGGGGATGCAGCACGGGCTGGTGCAAACCTCTGTTCTTTTTGCCTTAAAGCTAAGAAGTATGGCTGGCACTGATTTTTAGTCGCTGTTCCTTTGGAGAACTCGGCAGGAGGATTTGATGGGAAGGCTCTTATACAAGAGAATGACATCACTCATATTGGTTCTTGTTCCCCACCTGCTGGCAGGAAATAATCAGCTCAGTTAGTTGGCTTATTTTAAAGGAAGGAAAAAAGAAGTTTGAGGGACACAAGTATGTTCAAGTGAAACTGGAAAAAACATTTTATATTTGACATGGAATAGGTTAGAAATTATCTCTGTTTGCTAACACGGAAGTGTTGATTTCATTGCCTGTTTTAGAAACTTTCTAGTGCTAAGTGAGTTCTCTATTTTAGGTAGGAACTGTTGTGGAAGTGAAGAATCCAGATGGAACGTACCAGGAAGCAGTTATCAACAAATTAACAGATGCAAGTTGGTATACTGTAGGTAAGAGAAAAATTTATGTAATTTGAATAAAATTTATGACATAAAAATAAGCCTGTGACCTGGACATGTCCTAAGCATGGTGAGAGAGATTTTTTGGAGATGCTTAGATATTCAGAATTCTTATTAAAAACCTTCAAAGATAAACTTCTTATTTTGGGTTTTTATAAGAATCTGCACCATTTACGATCTAAAATTGGGACACCAAATAAAGAAGTGGTGAATTGCTCTATAACTGGTAACTGCTCCTTAGATATTTAATACAGTGTTGTTAAATATTCTAAAGCAAAGTATGCTGTCACATGTCCTTAAAAAGCAAAGAAGTCCTTCTAAAACACAAGCTGCAACACCTACTTATCCCCACTCCCAGTCTTAGCCCTTGGGACAGCTGCTGTTGAAATACATATAGCTTGTTACAATGTGATATTCCAGATGTTCAATAATACACCACATGCTCTTTAGTAAATAGAGGGTGGAGGGGTTTTTTTTATTTACATACTGGAAATGTATTGATTCTTGAGAAACTACATAGCCCTCTCCTGGGCATATATGGGAAAATGAAGACTAGATCCTGAAAAAACTTTAGCGAGACTTAGTTCTTTGGAGATACGGGTTATTGTTAATGAAGTGATGTTGAACAACTAGGGAAAGATTTTATTTTCCCTAGTCATAGTCATTTCAGAAGGGAATAAAGCTCCAAATTTAGATAAGACCTTACATATAAGGGTTGAAGAAAATGTTTAGAATCTATTAGTAAAGATGAGACTGGGTTAGGATGGGGTGAAACATGAGGTACAAAGACAAGAATTAACATGACAGACTGTGTTTTGGTAATTAATAGAGAAGTGGATCAGACATGAGAGCTTTTAACAAGCAAATGGTATAGCTGGTGTTTGAACTGTGTTGTATGTCTATGTTTATGTTTCTGAGAAGGTGTGAAGTTAGCAGTTCAGCAAGAAGAATAAGATAGGAATCCATGCAGATTAAATTTTGGAGGTAGATGTCACAGAATTGCAGTCAAAGGATATGTCTGTCAAAAATCCTGAATCTGGGAAATAGGAAGAAGTATGGGTTTCAGTCTCAACGCTTGTGTTTTGTAGATGAAAGTAGACAAAAGCATGTTGGCCTTGCAGAATTGGTAAAAGCAGCACAGCTGGTGGCAGTCTAGTGCACTTTGATAGAGAATTGACTCTAGCTATGGATGATTAGAATAATCTTTGTCAGGAGGGTGAGTGGAATGAGATGAAAATTACCTTTACTGTCAGTGATGACTTTGCAGATCTGAGTGAAAATCCTACTGTAAGATACAGTTGCCATTTACCAGATTCCAGAATTGGCACACATCTTTCTTAGCAATACCCTAATGTGGTCCTAGCACTTGCTGAGAAGCATCTAATTATTTGCACTGTTAATGATTTTGTGAATAAAATTGCTATGATTTGGTCAAAAACTTTGTGAAGGCATAGATCCATCTGAAGCAGTACCTTTCCAAAAGTTACTTAAGACCAGATATGCCATTGCAGCAGTATCTGGAGAGGAATAACCCTTAGAGGGCTGCTTGAGACCTCTTTTTTATTAGACTGTACTTCAGTGAGTCCACACTGAAGTATGAGCAGAGTTGCTTTGAGCATCCCTGTGTGTCTTGTATTCATAAGGTGTTGTCTGAATAGAAATTGTACATCAATTTGCTTACATGGGTTTTTGTTAGTGCTACTGCTTCCTACCAAAAAACAACAAAAACCCAATTAAATATTTATAAAAATCCAACTAGTATAGTATTTTAAAATTAGTATAGCACTGTGTGTGGATATATATATGTATGTATATATATGCATAAAACTTGTAAATATAATAGACATATATCTAGAAATATATATATATACATGCACATACATACATACATACATACTTAAGTGTCCCTAGTTTTGCCTGCCCTGTAACAAATCCTCAAAGAGCTCAAGGTATTTAAGTCCTGGTAACTAGAGCCTGTTTTGTCATTCATATAAATGTCTCCTAAATTCTGTGTTTACTATGGCGGGGGGAAGAAAATTGCAGAATTATTTGCTTTACTAAAAATGCAGAGCTATGCATGTTAAAAAGTGGTCTTACCTTCTTCTGCAATTTTTTGTCATTACAATGCTTTTTAACAGAATACAAAGTGGTTTTAGTTGCATTAAGTTGTCTCTTTTGTTCTCTGGCTTTTCTCTTGCAGTTTCAGAATATGTGATTTTAAATACATTATGCTCCTGATGCCTGCTCAGTAGTTTGTTTTCAGGATGTTCCAATAGATCAGAATGTCATACTCATTAAGCCACGTGTGCCATGCTGGCCACATAAGTCTTTCAGGGGGGTCAAGCTTTTCCTCTGAAAGTATTCATGTTATGGAACAAGATTAAGATTCCCTCTGGCAGGGAAGAGGCCACAAGCAGGTTACCACGTAGGGCACATTATGTGGCTACCTGCCTAGCTCTTGAATAGGTTTACCTCTGCTGTAGTCAGCTTATCTATTCAAGTGGATAGATTTTTTTTTTATCTCTCATTATGTAAGGAGATTGTTTTGTTAATTAACACAAACTGGATTAGGAACCTGCTGACTTCTACTTCACTTAAACAAAGAGGAGCTTAAATACGTGTTGACCATTTGAGATGCAGTTCCAAATCTGCGTGGTTTGTGTGCAGTTCTTGCCATTGATACTTTTCATCAAGTGTTGAAGTGACAGATGTGCATCTCTAACTGATTCTTTATCACAATTGAACAGTGTTCAGCAATTACTGTAGTCTATAGTACAAGCTGGGGAATTGTAGTTACAAGGGGAAGTTTCTTCATCAAGAATACTCAATTTTATATGGGGGTGAAAAATTGTCAGAACTAGATAGAAGGTTCTTTAATATCAAGTATTAGTCAAGAATTTTGCTATACCTTGTTGCTTTTTGTATATTTTTATTTGAGTTAGTAACTGTTGAAGAGTAAAGCACCCTCCATCTGAAAGCAAGAAATGGCTAAAATTAAACTCTCTTACCTTGCTGACCAACAGCCATTCTCCTAACACTGTTACTTTGATCTGTTGATGGATAGAAGAGGATGTTTAAACGAAGATGAAAGAGACATGTTAAGAAGTGGCTGAAACTTTTTTTTAAATGTAATATTTTAATATCTTGGGGTTGTTTCTGTGCCCACAGAAGTCTTCAAGGTCACTGCTGTGTGGGAGCAAGAATATAATTATTATCACTGCTCAAGAGGGGAGAAGAGATACATTCTTGTCTCACTGAACTCTTAATGCAAAGCCTAAGAGTTAAAATTTTTCACCAAGTTTTCATCTGTTAAGTACCTGCAGAAGACTTGACAAAAGCTTCCGTTTTATATGACCAGTTAATTAGGTTCTGAAAACCCCACCTTAAATGTGTGCAGTGCATGTCAGGATTCTAAAGGATAGTGTGTGTAGCTGAATGAAGTGTATTATGAACTTATTTCCAATTGACCTAGTGATAGCAGAGATAGCAAAAAGTTTATAAACTGGGAGCTCCACGGTTGTGTCAGTAGAGCTGGTTTTGATGGTTGTCAGCACTTTGACTATTGTCTTCTTCCTTGGGATGATATCACTGTTGTTCTGTAGCGCAGTTACATGAAGGCAGTAAAGACATTTAACTTCCATACAATGTTAAATTGCAGCTTTTTTTCTATAAATACCAATTTATATTTCTCCATGATAAGCAGAGCTTCCACTTGAATATCACAGGAGTTGTCTAATTACATTCTTTAAAATTCGTAAATGTTAGAAAAATAGTTTTTGAATGTTAGAAAAATGTTAGAAAAAATAGCTTTTGAATTCTAGTGTGTTGAATTTAATTGCATGGCACCATGAATTGTCTGCTCTGTTACTGATTATTCAAGGTATGCAAGTGTAAAGTAGCTATGGTGGGAGAGCAGTTTATGTATTTCTGTTTGTATTTAGTCAATCTGTGCAATGCTCTTCTGGATCTGCAGCATTACCTGGGCATAGGTTTGTTCTAAGAATTGACTACAGGAATATATATCTCATTCTTTCTGACATGTAAGTGAATTGCTTATTAATATCCTGAGTTAAAGGGAATGTTTTCTTTCCTCACTTTTTATCTAATGACAGTATTTGATGATGGTGATGAGAAGACTCTGAGACGCTCTTCCCTGTGTTTAAAAGGAGAAAGACATTTTGCTGAGAGTGAGGTAATTGAAGAGTTTTTATATTACAACTTTTTATTTAGAAAAATTTTAAAGTGATACTTTTATTACCTCGGTTTTTAGTATGTTGTGTATATCCATGCTACTGAAAATGGGAGTTATGCAAAGTGCAGTCCCACAGGGTCTGGATTATTCTTTTTAAAAACAAGAAATACACTTAGATTTCACCAAACTGTGTAAGTTAATAAATAAAACCAGCATTTTATCTTTTTTATTTTTATATTATTGATAATTTGTAGATTGTAGATCACACAACTACTTTGCATTGTATAAAAAATGATCTGTAAGATGTAGTCATGAAAAAAATCACAGTATACTTGTAACATAAAAAGTAATATAACGTATTAAATAAAAAATGAACATGTTTCCACATAATAAAGTTCTGCTGCATTTTTGATGGTCAAACCCAATTTGTAATAGTTGATGAAACATAAATGCTTTTCTTCTAAATGGCCAATAATAAGTTGCTGTTATTGGACAACAGCTACCAGTATTTTGAAGCTGGCTCATGTCTTAGAGGTGACTTGCACATTGAAGTATGCAAACAGTTGTAGCACTTTCCAAATAACTGGAATTTCAGAATGAGAGTTGCTCTTTCACATTATGTAAGACAATCTGGATGGATGGGCAGATTTATGTAAACATGTTTGTTTATTGGACAGCTACTGAAGATGGGGTTTTTTGCTCTACATAAGTGTGCTGTTACTGAACTCAGCTGAGTTTGTTGTTTCCGTGGTTCACTCTTGTGAAGATTCAGGTATCTTCTAGAATTCTGAATCAGGATTAAACATATGTAAAGGTGGGATCCTAATTAGATGGCTAAATCTAGATTCAGATACAAATGCTATAGTTTTAAAAATTGTGGTATCCCTTCAATCAGTTCTTTATTAATGATCAGCACAGCTGAAGATTAGATTTCTTCTGTTCCATAAATACTATTTTAATAAGATTTCAGGAGTATTACCTTAGAGTACACGGGTTGAAAATTTTGATCTATGTATTTAATACTTTGTGACCTGTTTGGCTGAATGAGAGTAGTAATTTGGATTATTTTGTCAGATTCAAAGAAACCTTACATTCAAATGACTGGTACTTCTTACTTTATCATCTTTTTTATCATCTAAGCTTTTGATATTTTGCCAGAAGTCACTGATTTGCAATTCACTGTCACCAGCTCTGAATGAAACATGTTGTACCTTTCTGATAATTACCTTGTGATTGCAAAGCTACTCAGCAGGGAAAATTGCATCTCAGATTTCTTTTGTAATTAGGCCAGTGCCCCACAGTTGTCTTATTCTGATATTGCTTCCCAAGTGTGTGGTGTAGAATCTTTTAGGATGTCCACCACACTCAGAAGTAGTCATGCATTTATTTTTAGATTCTAAAAAGCCAGTTTTATTGTCCCTGGGTCAATTCTCTCTGAGACAGAATGCTTTTGAGATGCATGTCTGTGTTACACATTGAAAAATTCGTACATGACAAAGAAATTGAAGTCAGAGGACTATATTTAATTTGGAAGGCTTTCTGCCTTCTTTCAAAGAGCAGTAACAAGTGGCTATACAAAAAATTATTGTGTACCAGGAGCCTTTGAATCTGGAATGGTTATCATTTAAACAGGTAACAGCAGGCTTAAGGAGAGAACGTACTGCGTATCCACAATTTCCTTCTGTTGACGGATTCTTCCTTAAGAGGGAAAGTTCTTTCTCTCCCTCTATTTCTGTTTTGATGCTGATAAAGCATCAATTAGCACCCTCCCAATTATCAATATAGTAGCCTCTTGAAAATTGTTTTAGAATCTCTCTCACATACCAATATATGAATTACTAACAAAAAATACAGTTAAGTTGTCATGTTTGCTGTTGAGTGATCTTGCTGTTTTCATTTCAAAAGGGACCTTTTTTCATTTTTAAATATATGATTCAGTATTTAGTCCAATGATAACATAGACAAAAAAATTAATCTGGTAGAGATGGAATATGTGAGGTGAGCAGAATACCTGATACTTATCTCTCTGTATTTTGAGATGGTCCAAAGGCAGGACTTCTGGGAAGAATTGTCTGTGTTTGAAAAGTTAATTATTCAGACATGCAGAGAAAGTGTTGAAAAAAACTGCAAAACAAAACACATTCCTTTTTTGAAATCTAAGCATGACATGTATGATGTACTTCTGTATTTCTTTTGTAACAAGAAAGTCTCTATTGACAAAAATTGCTTCCATGAAGCAGGTGGTTTGGAGAATAACTTAAGGCAGGTTTTTCTTATGTATATCCATATGTATTTTTTCATTTCAACAGACTTTAGATCAGCTACCACTCACCAATCCTGAACACTTTGGGACTCCTGTTATAGGAAAGAAGACAAACAGGGGAAGGAGATCCAATCATATGTAAGTTAAATATTTTGATACCTGTGCTGTGTCTAATCAGTTCTGAAGCTTTCAGTGTGTGTCGAGTTTTATTATTTGTATGTTCAGGCTCTCTTATTAAAAAAAAAACCCAGGAGGCTGGATGAAAAATGTATACACCTTTGGTTTCTCAATACAGAGTCTCTGAAGGGCTTTTAGAAATAGATAAACAGTATTAACTGAATTACAGAATGGGCCAGGTTGGAAGGGACCATAGTGGGGCGTCTGCTCCAACCCCCCTGCTCAAGCAGGGTCATCCCAGAGCACCTGGCACAGGATGGTGTCCAGATGGTTCTTGAACATCTCCAGTGAGGGAGACTCCACAACCTCTCAGGACAACCTGTTCCAGTGCTTGGTCACTTGCACAGTGAAGTTTTTCCTTATATCCAGGCGGAACTTCCTGTGCAACAGTTTCTTCTCACTGCTTTTAGTATAGTTTGTAACAAAGCTCACTGATACAAAAACAAAGTTCAAGATTTCTTAGGTGCCAAAATTCTTGGTAGCTGTGGTCTTGATAAACCAGTATTACATGGTCCAGTGCCTATTCTATGTTGTTTGCGGGTGGGTTGTGAGGTTTTTGTGCGTGTGTGTGTATTTATGTGGGGTTTTTTGCTTGTTTGCTTAAAATTTTTAGGTGTAGTGGTTTTCATGCTTGGTTGGGTTACCTTTTTGCACTTTTTAGTAGCTTGAAATAAATGTTGCCCTGTATATGTAGAGGAGCTATAAATTTACTCAGAAAATTTTTGAGGTAGTAATTTGTGAGGTAGTGAAGGAGAAAGCTGAAAAAAGCTGGCATTACCACAGAAAATGTGATTGTAACATCCTTGGTGTCTCTGACTGGTCCATACAGGACACTATTATGTCAGAAGCAACACACATCTTTATCTTAGTTATTATTGAGTTAACTGAGTTTAAAGACACTTATGCCAGTATTTGTGCAATTTGAGTTAGGAAGTAGTCTCTCCAAAATAGTTCTGGCTTTCCCTTTAGTCTTTGACATTTTTTTCTCTGCCTACAAGAGATTTTTGAACCCCAGAAAGCAGCCTGAAAGACTTTCATGTATTCTAAAAGAAACAATTACTTTAAACAGACAAACAGAATGTTTAGGAAAAAAATAAACAAAAGCAATTTTCATCACTAGAAATAACATAAATTAAAGGTGGAGAGGTGGAGATGAGGAAATTCTCCTCAAACTGTACATCAGTTGCCTTCTCTTACACAAATTGTAACTGTGAGGTTTTTGTTAATACTGTATTTTGTACTCAAAAGCAGTTATGTGACAAATGGAAGATAGTTTTTAAACTAATGGTTGTGCTCATCGAAGATGCTGTGTATTTTCTGAGGATTAACCTTTGAAGTTACTATTAAGAAAACATACATAGAGAGGGTTTGGGGGTTATTTTGGTTACAAGGAATTTTAGTTTGACTAGTTTGTACTTTTAGACTCCTCACGTGATTAAAACCAGGTGCAACTTTCGACTTGAACAGTCAAAACAATGAGCTAGAACCCTTTTAAATGAAAATGCGTTTGCACCTTGGCCCATCTACTTACATTTCAACACTTAATTCAATGTGAAGTTGAAACAATCATAGAAATGCATCACTGCACATCTTTAAAGAACTGTTTAAGGATAAATAGGCTTTCTCTTTGCTATTCATCTTTGTATCTGATGTTTCTTCTTCAGAGATTTGTCCTCTCTCAAAATAGCTTTCCATTCTGTGTGGTTGTTAAAGTAAAAGCGTAGAGAGATTAAGAGGGAAAACCAAAACAGTTTAGCTTAACATTGGTCCAAAACTACAACTGCAACAGTATTTTTAAACAGTGTTTATGTAGGGCAGAATGGTTTCACTTTGAATACCCTGACAATGCATTTCTCTTCCTCTCTATGGTTGCATGGTGGTGTTTTGTTTGGGTTTTACATGTATTACTAGTAAATGTGCATTTCTGAGTTTGTAATGTTTGAATTGTTACTATAATATAATTATAAATACTTTATTCATTTTTATGCCAAAACACCTAACAGGCAATTCAAGTCAGTATTATTTATGCCTCTTTGATAATTAGCTTTGGATCCCGTGTAATTATAATAAGCAAGTTTTGAATAGTTGACTTCTAAGTCTCTTTCTGTTTTTTAGTCCTGAAGAAGAGTCTTCATCCTCTTCCAGTGATGAAGATGAAGATGATAGGAAACAAAGTGATGAGTTACTAGGAAAAGTTGTGTGCGTGGACTGCTTCAGTGTGGATAAAAAGAAAGCACTGTGGTTTCCAGCCTTGGTAAGAGTCTCATCTTTATTATAATTTTGTACGGCTTTATTATTTTCTAGGCATCAAGGAAAGATGTGGATTCTTTTCATTATGGTGTTTTTTATTAGAACTTAGTATGTTTTTTCACGTTGGGACTGTATAATAACAGTCAAAGGAAATAGATCTAGCTATGTTTGTTTTAAAAAAGGACTTGCTAATGTGGCTGTAGTTTTTCCAAACAGCCAGAGCTTGTTGACCTAATTCTAGCTCAGCAGTATGTTCAGTACTATCAGACTAGAATTTAAGGGTTTTTTTCCTAAGCTATTGTATGTCAATTTTCCAAATTACTGAGTTTTATCAATGAAGGAAATATAAAGTACAAAGGGAAGGGAAGTTTAATGATTACATAGACGTGATTTTTCAACATTTAATATAAACACATTAGATAATAAGATCTTTTTTTATTCCCTTGGTCACAGGTAGATAGTAGAAAATTGACAATTTACTTTAAAATTAAATTTTAGCCTTTTGGTACCAATATTTTTTTTTCTTCCTTTATTCTGTCTTAAATACACTTTTTAAGAAACAAACTTCTAAAAAATATCACAACTAGTCTAGTAGTGATTGCATGTAGACTCACTGATTGATATATTTGGAAATTACTGTATTTCTATATGTGGTATGTTCTAGTAACATGCTTTTTAATTTTTGTTTTATTTTTAATTGTAAATATTTGATTAATTCTTCCCTGACGATGAAAGCTTAACACATTTATCTAATTTCGGGGAGACTTGTACTCTGCTTTTGAAACGATGTCATACAGTAACATTTAACTCCTCTTAGTATGTGCAATAGCTCTAAATTGCAGCTTTCTGCTGGTCACCTGCTGTGTCTTGTAATGCAGTCCAGCAGCTTTCCACTAGGAATTCTTTTGGGGAAGTTTGTGGAAGAGAAGGAGTCACTGAAGTCTTTTGTAGAAGGGAGAGAGCAGAATGTACAGCAAGGAGAGACCATGTTTACACTGATAGCTTTAAGAGAAGTTTCCAGTGATAAACAAGAGAAATTGAGATGTTTCTTTGCTGAAAGCTGTCATCAAGATGATGCAATATTGCCTGCCTCAAGGTTCACTCAGGAGTGGTCAGTGAATCTGGCTTGAGCAGTTTTATGTCACTGCTGGGTTTGCCTTTCTGGTCATGCCTATGACAGATCCCAGTGTCCATGGCACGCTGTCTGAGGGGTTGGGCTTGCCTGTGACTCCTGTAGTGCTGCTCAGGGCAGCCCTGGGGCAGACCTTAAACAGGGGCTGCATTGTTGCTTCTGCTCCAAAGATGCGCTGAAGATACACAATTATTTCTTTGGCTTTCTTTTGAAGATTGGAATAGCTTCTGCTTCATGGAAAGCTTCCTGCAACAAATGAAAAGCAGTAGAGGGATAAAGTTTGAGGGTGAAGCTTGTTAACTCTGAAATAGCTTATCCTAGATTAACTCTTGTTTTAGTAATCAGGTTTATAGCACTGCAAACAAACATCATACTGCATTTAACTGGAAAAGCTATGCCAAAGGATAGATTTATACCTCAAATAGCTGCCTTTTTTGATTTGGCTTGGTTTTCTTTGTTATAATCCCCTCTCCAGCAGCTGTGCCTCTTGGGTTTTGTACCTTGTAAGCAGGTTACCTCTACTGTGTCAACAAAGTAATCTGATCTTATTACTGATAGATATTGCATTAACTTTGTGTTATGGTAATTACATGAATAATGTAATGAAAATTCACATTTAATGTGCTGAAGAGTAATGTGTGTCTCAGCATTATTTCTTATTAATGATACTATGTACAGATATTTTGAGTATAAGCACAGAGGACATTGTTCAAGTTTATTACGTGAAAACAAGTTCAGGGATTAGTCTAAACCTTTACAGCAAGTAACAATTAAGATTAGTAGTGGAAACCAAGTACTTTGGATATGAGGCCTATAACCAGATAGATTATCACTTACAAATTTAAAACTGTAGATGTCTAAATTTGGTAAAAATTATTCTGAGGACTCAGTGATTGACTACATTGTTTTAATCCTGCATCCTTGTTTGGGTTGGTGGGGTTTTTGTTCGTTTGTTTGCTTTTTTTTTTGTTAGTTCTGTGGGGAAGGGGTGAGTACAATGACTAACTGGAATTGTAAAAGGGTCTGACAATTGCTCCTTATGTCAGAGAGTGTGATTTAGTAAGCCTTATAGCATTGCTTAGTTTTAATGTGTACTTAAAGGCTTTTGAAAGGTGCAGTGAGGAAATCTACCTGCAGCATTTTCAGAAAATTGAGTTTACATAGGATCATCTCTTCATCCTCCTACGACTCCGGTGGAGTTTGTTTTGCAAAGAAATTGAGAAAACTTGATTCAGGCAAATTGAGGCAGTGTTGCTTGATGTAAAAGCATTAGGTGAGGTTATGGTAAGCTATCTTCCAACCTCTGAATGGATTTCTGACTACTAACATCTTGATGCTTCTAGAAAACCAGTAGCTAAAGCCTGAAGAGCCTTTCTTCGTCTTTAAAGAGCTAGGAGTTTGCACTTTTCAGTTTAAAACAGAGGATGATAATCATTATCTTTTACCCTGACATTGCAAACTGTATCTCAAGCTTAATTTCAGTTAGACAGCCACAGTTTTCCAAAGTAATTTTTTTGTAGACCGTAGAATGCATTGAATATTGAAACTTGGTCTGTTAAATTTTGTCTTTAGGAGAATATTTAGCCCATGCTTTGTGATATGTGAGTCTACTTCCGCATCACTTGGGCTTTTGACTTCAGTTCCTAAAATGCTGCATAGGTGGTGACCTATATAAGGAGGGGAAAACCCCGACTTTTGCTGTTTACTTAATCTTTGTATTTGGTTGAAAATAAGGACTGAAAGGCAAAAGTTGGTGTAAGAGATAAGAGGTATTTACCTGGGCTAACTTAGGGCTACAGTCATTTGTTGCTTCTTGAGGTTTTGTAGCAACCAGAATTTTCCTAACATTCAGGGAGCTGTGCATATTATGAGACATCAGATGAGTGATGAAGAGGGGTTGCTTTTCTATTTTATATCTCTGGCAATTCAATATATATATATATTTTTAAATTAAATTCTTGAAGCTTTTTTATTAGTGGCTTGTATACTGATTTTACAAAACATAGATAGCTTTCTAAATTGCAATAAATAATTAATATGTTGTCTCAGTGCTAGACTTGATTAGTCTACTTTTTGAGTTAGAGGACCTATCATAATACTTGTATTTGAGGTGCTCTTCTCTCCTAGGCAAATTTAAAATTGCATTTCATAAATCCTGTTAGCTTTTGGTTTTGACACTGTGTGTGATCACAATCTTGCCAATTCCAGAAGTTCTCGGAAGAAGTTTCTAAGTCAGGTGGCAGCACTTGGTGAAGTTTCTGTCCTGTTAGGATGAGGAGTAGAATAAGCTGTAGAGGTGTGACAGATGGACATTTTGTCAGAGTGCTGTTCTTGTGATTCCGGCAGCAGCCGTCAGTTTCCCTCTAGGAGCAAGCATGGCCTCATGCATTCAGTCATTTCAGGAAGTCATCACTCCTGTGTTTTGAGGGATCTCACTCGCTCTCATCTCAGGCTTGCCAATGAGAAAGGAGCACAAAAGCTGTTAGAGAAGCACTGGTATTTACTATTACTACTTTAGCCTTTTCTCTCTAAACTTTGCAATTGTAATGTCTTTGCAGGTGGTTTGTCCAGATTGTAGTGATGATATTGCGGTGAAAAAAGACAATATTCTTGTTCGCTCATTCAAGGATGGCAAATTGTGAGTAGGAATGTAGAGTTTGATAATTGAACAAAATTTATACCTCAAGTGAAATGTATTATGAGATGTGTTGGGTAGAGTATTAATAACATCAGTAAGCTCATTAAGTTCCTGCCAAGATTTTCCTAATATTTAAAAAACTGTTAACAGCCTCCATGGCAATGAAATTAGTCTTGAACTTTATCATTATAAATAATGGGATGCATAAATCTATCTGTCTTAGTTTCAGTTTCATTGTTAAAATTGTGGCAAACACAGTAGTATTACGTGACTTCAAGAATGGCCTGAAATTCTTTCCTGCTGTGATTGGAATAGAGCAGTGCTTTTCAGGGATGTGGCTGTAAGCTTATCCAGCTCCAGAAGGGTCGGTGGGGATGTGTGCATGCCTGCACGTACACCGCATGCACACACAGAAATCCTCTTTCTTGTTTGAAGGTAGTAAGGCGTATGTTTGTCTCAGTCTAGACTGCAACTGCATCTTATCATGCTCCTTGCAAAGCACTGTAATGCTACTTAAAGTTGGAAAAAGGATAGAGAAATACAGAAAACCAGACTGTCTGGTATTCGCAACAAAATAAATAACTTTGTGTTCTTAAACTCACAACAATAGAATTCTTTTTCTGGATTTCCATTTTTTATTTCAAAAGTTGCAGCTACTTACTGTGCTTGGTTCAGTTTAACAGAATGTTTTGCAGGAAGGATATTGAAATATTTAACAGTTTTGTTGTGGTTTAGTTACTTACTAAGTCTAGGGTATTGGGTTACCATTTGATAGTTTTTCAAGCATCAGTGCACATCACCCAAGGACCACAAATAATATGTGTGCACACAAGCACGTACCCACCCCCCAGTCCTCCAGAGCTGCAGTTCAGATATGCTTCTTTGGTTATAGACAAAGTAGAAATCAGAAAGTGCATTGTTCTTTCAATTTGGAAGTCTTTGATTTCATATTGACAGTAATACCCATTTATGTTTTAAGCAAGGTAGAGTTCTAAATTAATGTTGAGTTTATGTGAAGGTTTAAAATATTACATATATGGGATATTCCAGAAACGACCTGTTAGTGGAAGTAGCATGCTTTCTTTAGTATGCAGTGAATGCATGTAGTCTAATCAATTTATTGTAAAAGTTCTGGTTTAATCCACTGACCACCAAACACTATACCAGGTTAACACTGTAGAATTGTCAAGATATACTTCATATGCTTCTTACGTATGTTTAGTAAGTGTATTATCATCTTAGTGGTAGCTTTGTATTGCATAGTTAGCTTACCTTTAAAATACTTGAATTTTTTTTTAACATTTTCTAAATTTCCCAGCGTTTCTGTGCCAAGAAAAGATGTCCGAGAAATCAGTGAAACTTCACCAAAGCCTGATGCTTTGTTAAAACAAGGTAAAAATAACTTCCTATGAGAAACACTTGTATGTATTTGCTTAGTTGCATGAATGGCATTAAATCTATGGCAGATTGATTCATGTCTCTTAGAAATTCTGAAATATAGGATCTTTTGTTATAGAGTAATATATTGAAGGAGAGCACTTCAGGAAAGTTAGATTTTTTTTTAACAAATAAAACCTAACTAAACAAAACTCCACAAACAACACCCCACCTGCTTTGCACTGACTTTAACTGTAGATGTGTCAAACATGCACACATTGTTTCTATACATTATATTTTTCCCTCTGCTTTAGAACTTTATAGAATTATTCTCACTGTAGTGCCCCTAATAGTTGTAAGTTGCCTTTATAAACTTTGAAAATCTGGAATTGTGGGTGCATCTGAAAGTTTAAGCTTGTGTGATGAAACTCTTAGAATTAGCTTGTGATTGTTTCTCCCTCCTTGCCCTCTCTTTTTGATATATACAAACTGCAGTGTAAACCTGTTGGATAAGGGTTTCCTCAATTAAATTTTCATATATGCCCTATGCAGAAGATCTTTCTTTGTGTCTGTAGACACTGACATGGTAAAAATACTAGTAATAGCTCGGAGTGCCTTGATGTGCAGAGAACACTAGGCCAGTTTGACTGGATAAGGCAAATAAGGATGGACAACATGGAGTGGAATTGTTAGCAGTCTTTCCTTCTTTTCCTCTTCCCCATCAACCTGATTACTGTTTTTTCAATTGAAATATTTGTGCAAACTGATACTTTTCTGCAGTGCTAACAAAGGCTGGTTCTTTTACAGCTTTTGACCAAGCACTTGAATTCCGTAAAAACAGAACTGTTCCTAGTAACTGGAAAACAGAATTGAAAGAAGACAGCTCCAGCAGTGAAGCTGAAGAAGAGGAAGAGGATGAAAAAGAAAAAGAGGATAACAGCAGTGAGGAAGAGGCAAGTGGAGTTAGTAAAGAGCATAGATACACAGCTGATACAAATTTGTGGGGACATACACAGTAGGCCATTTAACTTTAGGGGACATGTAACATGTTAACATAGGCATTGTGGAGTAACTTGCTCTTTCCCTGGTCTGCTGTAGAATTGCTTCATTACAAGCTGTCTGTCTGGCTGCCCTGAGTAAAGAAACAGAAGAACTTTCGATCAAGGTGTTAGCCCATGCACTCCACTTCCACCTTTCTTCTCTTTTTTGTTCTGCAAGTATGGAGTCCCCATCTCATGCTTAGTTTTCTAATCTGTTCTTTACTCCCAGCCTCCTGCCCAGAAAAAAAAAAAAAAAAGATGAGAAATGAAGAAAATTAGTGGAAAGAACTATTTCACAGCTGGCTGAGAGTCTGAAAGAGAGGCTTTTGAACATTTTATTTCTCTGTACCTTCTTTTGGTACTGTAAATCTGTATCTGCCATAATCACTTTTTCTCTCACCAGGGTTTGAGAGCTGTTCACCTAATTTTTAAGCAAGGGCCCGTAGTGCAGCAGATCTGATTTTCTATTAGTAGGGGAATTGTAAAGAGGAAACTGAACTGGTTTGGGTCTTAAATGGTTGTTAGGGTCCTTCTCTCAGTCTCTCCTCTGTGGTTATTGTGGCTCTGGCATACCGGAAGACAGTGTTCCACCTTTCAGTCATTCATTTCTTGAAAATGTGTTGGGAGACTGCAAAAGTGTGAGGTTATGACTTCACCACCTCTCCATGCTTATAATTTCCTTCTGTCTCCTCTTTAAGCTCTCAGAAGATTATCCAGCTCTGATCAAAAGTTTTCAAGGGGTAGTGCTCTGCTTAGTATTTTGAGAAGTAAGGAACAGTTCCTTGGGCTTAAGACAATTTCTGAACCTACTCAGCAGGCTCATGTCCAACCATGAACATGGTGCATGTAGATAGGTTTGTATCTGTGCAGAATGACACATCATTTTTTTTATACAGTGATCATTCCCACACTAC
The DNA here is from genome assembly GCA_013400435.1 of Pycnonotus jocosus. Taxonomy (NCBI): domain Eukaryota; kingdom Metazoa; phylum Chordata; class Aves; order Passeriformes; family Pycnonotidae; genus Pycnonotus; species Pycnonotus jocosus. Next base: position 40,434 of record VWYP01016318.1, read on the forward strand.
TTCTGGGTGAAAAATACAAAGCCTTTAGCTATAGCATTTGTAAACATTGGACCTTGTACTCTTTCAACACCTCCTCCTGAGTTCCTCTTAGTTGCACGTGACATTGTTAGTGCTAATCTTTCCGTGCATTAGACATAAGGATATCATCTCAGACAAATATTTTGGAATTTACTGTATCACCTCTTGTGATAATATCTTTTCCAGTAAACAGTGATTTCAGTCACTTGTTGAACTAGGAAGTTTCTAAACAGAGGCAAAATATATTTTTTTTTCACTTCTCTTTTTTCTCTTTTGCTCTGCTTGGTGGTCATTGGTATGTGTGTCTTCACCCATATTTGAGCGGTTTCTGCACTTCCTCTCTTTGGTTTTGTTGTTTTGTTCCTATAAGCTCCTGGTTATCAAGCAGCATCTCTTCCCAAACAGGACCTGTGGGCCTGCTCTTGGGACTTTATCTAAGGTTGTTTTACAGCTTCCTAGGACATGAAAAGTTCTCACTGGTGGCCCTCAGGCCATCCATGCAGTCCTGCTCCCCGTAAACCAGAACAAAACAGACCAGAAAACCTAAACCCTTAGAAGATTTCACCACAGGTGTCAAAAGTAAATACTTCTGTCCGGTATATATGTTCACACCCCATTCTGTAGATACAGAGATGCTCTTCTGTATCTCATATCTATATACATGTTTCCATCCTATATAGACAGGAGTTGACATGCAAATCCTCTCTACTTATCTTCTAAGAAGAGTAGTTGCTGCTTTGTTGGGTTTTTTGTTTGTTTGTTTGTTTTTTCTTAATGGAAGAGACTGGAAATGTCCTTCTTTTACTTTATGAAATCTGATGGTAGATAAAAGAGTTGTCAACCACCCTCTCTTCCAGTGCTGTGCTACAGTACTGTGTGAATTTGTGTTGCAAAAAACACATTGTTGTTTTCCTGGATTTTATTATCCAGGAAAGAAGCCATTATACTATCCAGGTAGAAGCCACTTTATTTTAACTTGTAGCACAGACAGATGCATTAGAGACTGCAGACTGACCAGCTAGCACTCTGGTTGTCTAATTTGAAAATAAGCAAATATGACAGTGTGAGCTGCCTACTTCAAACCATTATCCAGGAAACGTTGTTGTCTAACTGGATTAAGAGATTATTAACAGATACTATTAGTATAGTATAGTACATACTGACTTTGTAGAGATTCTGAGAAAGTGTAAATGCTTTTCAGAGGCCTGCAGGGTCTTAAGCTTTCCATGTTAGCACACTTTCTTAGAAAGTTACTTTGTTCTCTGAGTAAGGAGTAAGGAGTATTCATTCACTTGGCATTCTGGCACCTCTGTGAATTACCACATTAGAGAAGGAGTACTCTTCAGGCATTGGACTGTATAGTAGAAAAGGAGTGTTTTATTCAGCGTCTTCATAATCTTTACCTTATTTCCCCTTGTATTTAAAAAGAATACATTCCTTCTTCAAAACTTTATTGGCTTTCCTGAAGGTTTTGTTCAGCACCACCCATCACCCCTCCCCTAAATCCTCTGTGAGACTAATGTTTTATGGCAGGTTTTTTCTTGTTGGTGAGGAACATGAGAAATCCAAGTAGCTGCTCATGATCTGTTTTCCATGATCCAGCAGATGCTGGTAAAAGTCCTTTCCTGCTATGGGGGATCAGGAAAAAAAAAAAAGAATTACGCAGTTTTGGAGTTTTGTTCCACCCAAGTAATTTGTTCCTCATGGTCTGTGGAATATGGATGTTCTTAACTAGGCTTTTATCTGTACTACATCTAGGGCTGCAGTATCACCTTGGCAGAGAGCAGTTGAGCTAGATGTGCTGGTTTCTGGTGCCCCTACCCTGTGAGAAGGATCTCTAGTATCTTGGTTGCAGTTCTCTATGCAGCCTGTCCTTGCCCATCAGAGCTGCCTGCTCTGAGCTCTGCTGGTACACTGGGTGCCCATCATCTAATGGGCCTTGCAGTGAATTGCCTCTTGCATAGCCTTTGCAAGATTGGAGCGCTTTCATTGCAATTCTGTTGATAATTTTACCTGAAGGGTAACTGTTTGAGCATGTTGTGAATACTGGTTCTTATTTTTTTTTGCCTGTTTGCTCTGGTATCCAAGTCCATTTAATGAGTCAGAAGAAGTACAGAATAAGAAAAAAGCCCTAGTCTTTGATAACAATTACAGCTTTTCCTGACCTTATTTTCAGCTGTACATCTCCTCATTAAAAAGATTAAGTAGATGTTGGACGGTTTGGAGTTTGTTTTTGTCTGTGTCTGTTTGTTTTTCTCAGTTCTGTTTAGAAATGATATTCTGTTTCTGTTGTTTTCTCAACTGTCTTAGTATAAGTTTAAAGACAGTATGTTTTTTCCCCTTGCTTCAGGGTAGGTGAAGCTTTAATATTTAGTACAAGGAGACTGTTGAAGAATGGAAATAGTAAGCATGGAATGCAAATACAATAAAGAAAAATAATTATCAATTACTGAATAACTAGTTATTTTTGGAAACTCTTCTGGTAGTATAAAAAACTAATCAACTCATATTTGGTGTACTGTTCTGCAGTAGCTCAGTCATCAGAATTTCTTCCAAATTTGATATATTGATATCTTATTGCTACTAGTTGTGGCAAGCCCCATTTCCAAAAGAAATTATGAGGTGTTATAAAGTAGGCCATAGTGCTTTGTTATGAAACTCCACTTTTTATTAATCTAAGTAAATCTAATACAAAGGTTTATTAATACAATGAACTGAACCTCTGAAATATCCATTGTTATTTCAGTTGTGGGATTGATCCTGCTCAGCACGCGCTCAGCTGGTACCCATGGCAGTTTGCATGCAGTGCTATTGGCTGCGGTTTGCCAGTGCAGTGGGTTAGAACTCCTAAGAAAGTGCAAGCACCATTTACTCTTTGACTTCATCTCTGAAAGGGACGTAGTCTATCCAGGAACCAAGGAGTCACTTAACTGCAGTAGAAATAGAGCTGAGATTTCTGATAGAATCTCTTGATCATTAATAGCACTGTCTCCCAGACCTTCTGCATAAATGGATGAAATTGAGAACACATCTTGATCTATGGTATTACTTACGATACTTGAGTGATCAGTCAAAAATCCAATTTTGATGTATGTTTACACTCAATGTTTTATATATTTTGAAACACTGTAGTTTATAAAACTTGGTTTCATGTGGCAGAGCACTGAGAGCATGTGTCTCTCTGTGCCTTAGCACTGAGAGCATGTGTCTCTCTGTGCCTTATCCTATTGCTGACTATAGTGAAACAGACATAAACATTTCAACCTAAATTATCACTGCCTTATGTTCTTTAATGAAGGACTGTAGCTCAAAATGGTGACAGTTTTCTTGCATGCATTGCTTTCAACAGGAGGAAATAGAGCCGTTTCCTGAAGAACGAGAGAACTTTCTTCAGCAATTGTACAAGTTCATGGAAGACAGAGGTAGGCATTTCAATTATCAGTACTTTGAAAAATTGAGTCTGTAAGCTAGTGGTGCTTTGCAGTACAGTTTTGGAGACAGGGAAGCCATACTCATGCCTTCTGATTTCTTTACTGTTTGGAAGATGAGTCTGTCAGTTGACTCATGTCCTAAAATGCAGTCCCATATTCCTGCTTTCAGAAATAAATGGATATATATAAATATATATCCTATTATGTTTTGCATATATTGTACTATATTTGCTGTAGTGTACTTATAGTGTATATAATCAAACATTTAATACTCTCTATCATACTAATTTATATTTTCGGTTTAATAACTTTAAAATACCAACCCACACATCTTTTAGGTCATGGAAGAATGCATTCACTTTGTGCTAATTTTTTTTTGTGAATCCTGATAACTTAAGTGCATGAACATTATCTGTAGATTGAGATGTTTTTAAAAGCCAGTACCATTCATTATGTTAAATATTTACCAGGTTTTTATATACTGCAAGAAAAGTGCAGTTTCTCTAGAGGCAGGAGTGAGGGTATCTGTGTTTAAATTACTGTTATAACTGGTTAAATTAGTATCTTCTTTAATGCCACTTAAAATTAATTAAACTGTTCACAAGAGATGACAATGTGATAGCTACTGCTAGTACAGTAGCATAAGAAGTTTCAGCTCTTGAAGCATTGTGGGATTGCTCCTGGTGAGGGTTGGGGGTTTTTTTGTATCAGTGCAAGGACTATTGTATTTTTAGATACAATTGTTTCAGTGGGTGAAATAAAAATATGTATAAAATAGTTAGCAAGAAAATTTGCATAATTTCTGCATGTTCGGTAACGTATGGAAGTATGTATATATATGCATTAAATAACATAACCCATTTCCCCTCTAATTCAGCAAGTAAGATTCCAGAATTTTAGTTTCATGAAAAGTACCAGATGCAGGAGGTGGGGTTTAAAAGAATGTGTTTAATAATAGTGCATGTGATGTGAATTTCATGTTATTCTGAACCAAGTACTTCAAAGCACCCTAACAACTGTCTTTGTTACCCAGGGACTCCTATTAACAAACGACCTGTATTAGGATATAGAAATTTGAATCTCTTCAAATTATTCAGACTTGTACACAAGCTTGGAGGATTTGATAATGTGAGTATTAGTATGATGAGTACTCCAGAGCCATAAAACCTGAGGATGCTGTTCATTATTGTGAAATAATTTATTACTCTGTGAAGTACTGGTAAATAACACAGGACCTTTAGATATACGAAAGTTTACTACAGCTGCATAAGATACCGCATAGCTCTAAAAACCATGCTTTAACATGAACCAGAACTAGTTAGATGCTAAATGAATTGCCCATCTACTCAGCATGTTTAATTATTGCTGCATAAAATCAGCCAGTGTGTTATGTTTTTGTAATGTATCAAGACACATTTGTCTGATAAAGTTGTTACTTCCAAAAGTGAAAGGAGTTGCTGCTCAGTAAAATCTCAAAGACAACCAATTTAGTGGCCTGATGTGAGGCCCTTAATTTCTATTTATTCTAGGCAGTGTAAAGAAGAATTTGCTGACTGGGATTAATGAGACCGATATTGGGAGGAGTAATTGAAACACATTGAATTCATGGCCAAGCAGATTCTGTTTGTGCTTTGAACTGCTCCCCATGAATGTAGCCTGACAGCTGAGGAGGTCTGTTTGTGCAGTGACACCTTTCTGACAGACAAGGCAGGATGTGGTATTGGGTATTGCAGTACATCTGCTTTACCTTCACAGATGGTTAGAAATGGGCACATCATGGGACTTTGTCACCAAAGGGCACTCTAAGGACATAATGAAAGACTGGTAGGCACTGTGTCTAGTGCAGTACTACCAGGGCTCAGTATTGTTAGTGCTTTGACTTATTTTTTCTTTCCAATTTAATTAAAAGTCTTGCTTTGATAGTTCAGAATTACTTTAAATATGAAATAAAAATGATGTACTGATCATTCCGATAGTTATATTTTCTTTCCTCTGTTTTATTGCCACCTGGAGAGGAAAGCCTGCTGTGACTTGTTGCATTGCAGAAATGCTAAATTGCTTAAAGTAATTATGTTAGACTACAGTTTGCATTACAGTGAAATACTGTGTGTGTGATAAATAGTAATTTTATAGATCAGAGGAAATTACTTACGTTTATTTTCTGAAACTGTAAACTTTGTCAACTTAGTTTTGTTTGGTTTTTGGGTTTTTTTGACAGTGAATTAATTCAAAAACAATGATTTCATTGTCTTTAACAGATTGAAAGTGGAGCGGTGTGGAAGCAAGTTTATCAAGATCTTGGAATCCCTGTATTAAATTCAGCTGCAGGATATAATGTTAAATGTGCATACAGAAAGTAAGTAATAAAGCCATGAGGTTTATGCTAAAACTACAGTGAACTGAAGCGATCCTGTGCTAGGGGTAATATACATAAAATTAGCGCTCTGGTTATAATATAGTTTTTAAGGCTTTAAACCTACTGCCCATGTTTAGCTTCTCTAGGTTAGATTTTCCTTCTTGAGTCAACCTTACTTATCACAAGCAATTTATTTTTTTTTTTTTAGATATCTCTATGGTTTTGAAGAGTATTGTACATCAGCCAACATTGAATTTCAAATGGCATTGCCAGAGAAAGTGACGAACAAGCCTTGTAAAGACTGTGAAAAAGAAAAAGAATTGAAGACGCGTGAAGAACCAGAGCAGGATGCAAAAGAGATAAAGGTGGACAAGGATGAGCGCAAGCAGGAAGAAGTAGCAGTAGAACAACAAGAAGAAAAAAAGGCAGCTGAGAATGATAATGAAAGTAAAGAAAATGATAAGCCCTCTGTTCTGGTAATATATTTTAAAGTTTGTCTTATATCTTGCTAAAAAAGTCAGTTGGTGTGTCAACAACCACGAATTAATATAAAGATTGAACTTTCTATGGTGGATTTAAAATAAGACAAAAATACGCTGTGAACCTAATTCAGAACAAGACATTTGAGCTATATTTACCCTAGGTGCCTGTTTTACGGGGTCATGATATCAAAATGTCTGACTCGTTTAGAAAACAGCTCCAACATTCCACTTGTTTGAGGGCCTCCTGGGTGAAATGGAGATTATTTAGTGTCCAGCTTTATCCTTGCTGGGTAATGCATGCTCACAGCTATATTGCTGATATTTTCATTGTGCATTTAGCTATGCTCGTAAGCCCTCGTAAATACTTGTGTTCCAGTGAATGCAGTGAAGCTCTGCAAAGACCTGGGACATATTATGTACCCATGGTCTAATGTAGTTTAGTGGTCCAGAGAGACAAATTATAGCTTTTTCAAAATCCGCTGTTGATTCAGTGGCTTTAGCAAAGAAAGTTCAGGGCCATAAACTAATGTGCTGCACTGTATAGGCCTTCCTTTGCTGTGGAAGCAGTGTGGCTCCTTAAGTCAGTGTGCAACACAGCTGTAACACTTCTGCATATAAGTAGCAACCAGCCCTGCTCTGTGTGCTGGTATTCTTTGGGAGGAATGCCAGACAGGCCAGTACTGGTTTTTCTGCATCCCAAGTGGAGATGTGCTTTGTGCAGTGTTTGTCTTGGAGTTCGCTTTGCAGTCCAAGTCGAAGAGCTTCATGCCTTTATCATTGTGATAAAACAAGCTAGGACACTGGCTGTAGCTTAAAACTGTTAGGTTTAGCTTAAGGAAATGCANTCCAAGTCGAAGAGCTTCATGCCTTTATCATTGTGATAAAACAAGCTAGGACACTGGCTGTAACTTTAAACTGTTAGGTTTAGCTTAAGATTTTCAAAAGGAAAAGCAGAAGTGCAGTAATTTTAGGACAAGCCCCACACTGTAGCATTGTTTTGCTCTTATGACTTCAGTGTGTTTTGTCTGCCTTTTCTTAAATCCTTTGTTTTCACCTTGTGAGTTAACTAAGGATTTTGTTATCCTAGGGAAACAAAAAAAATTTGCCAGATTCTGTGCTTACTCAGCCTGATCAAGAAAAGGACTTAAATATAATCAAAACTGAAGAGGAAACCAGATTGGAAGATAAAGAGGAGGAGAAGATCAAAGAAATGGAAAATCCTACAGTAAATGCAGATGTTGAAGAAAAAGAAAAATCAGGGTAAGTTATGCTGTTTCTAATCAGATGAGACATAGATGTTTTTTAAATTTTACTCTTGTCATTTGAACTTCAAATCTGACATGATGTTGTTAATTAGACTCGTATCTTCCAGAGACTGATGTGTTCATAACTTTGTCATGGTTAGGACATTGAAGTTCATCTACCCATTTTTAAAAGGAAATGCAGCTTAAGTTTTATAGGTTCCAGGCCTTAATGTAAGCTGAATGAGAACAGAATATACAAAGCATAGAAGACTATTTGATTTAATAAAAAAATACTGCAGTCATTGCCAGGACTATTTTTATACTTGATTTTCCTACAAGTGTTGCGATTTCCAGCTTTTGCTTTTGGACAGTAGTGTTGAATAGGCCTGGTGCTGGCAGGAGTCTCTTGTGCAGATCTTCAGATGGATGTTTTGAAAGTAGGATATGGAAATAATAGGGATGCTCAGGGCCATCTAATCAATGAGTGGGTGTGGATCATTTCGTTCATGGAATGGGCAGGTTTTTCTGTTTCAGTGCAGGAAAAACTCTCAAGTGTTTTTCAGCAGCCACACAAAAAAAAGTACAACCAGAATATAGTCCTCATTAATCCCCAGTGTGTTAACAATTTGTATTCTTACAATTAAAACCCTCGTACAGTATGATTTCTAGTGTTAAAAACACAAAAATTTCCCTTAGAGGTCAGATAGATCTCTTATAATACAGTATTTGTCTTCAATAAAACCCAGTAACAGATGCTTAAGGGGGAAGCTGTTACAAGAGGGAAAGCAGATAATGACACCTCCTTGTACTTTCACAGCAATCTGTATATCAGGGATGTGTTGGGTTTTGTTGGGTTTTTCTGTAGTTAATACCATCTGTTGCCTGACCAGTAATTCCCTTGTTCATTCCAGTAATTTTGTTGTTTAGTAGATCAGCTGTCTTGATCTTCTGTCTAAATATCTTTAGCTCTTAATGCTTTTTCTGACCCATTAAAAGTTGTGGCCAGAATGTCATAGTTTAGTATATTGATTTCTGATTCATTGGTAGTAGCTATTTTATTTTATTTTAGATTTTGATTTTTAGTGGATTCTGGAAAAATCTTTTTGTAAAATGTTTTTGTCCTCCGGAATATTTTCAGTAAGACTTCATTGGCAATTTCTGTAACTCAGAAATGCAGAATACAGAAAAAGTGAGTTTACCCGAACTCAGTTTAAGATCCTTTTCTTTATGGATGTGATTTTGTATGTATCCTGTGTAAACTTTTCTTTTTAAAAATACTAATTGCTGGACTTTGTTGTTGCATTTGCTATTTTTAACGTGAACTATATGAGTTGTGCTTCAACAGGTTTGCAGGATTTTCAGAAGTATTAAAGACTGATTTTACATTGCTGCTTTCAAAATATAGAACTAAATAAATGGAAAACTTTGCAATGCTTAGAGAATAGCAGTTTTTAAAGTTCCCATAAATTGTGTATCATGGGAATATGTGTATGTTTATGATGTTATTTTATATTTATTTATATACTTGAAGAGTATGGTGGCTTCATGCTTACCATGCTGCAGTAGTAAATGGTACATGAAGAGTTAGAAAGCTGCATTTGCTTTTTAGTAATCCTTTAATTTTTTTAAGTTGGAGTGTTTTTAATCCCAGTTCATGTCAATTTGCATTATTTATGAGATCAAAAAATGTTACGAGTGGTCCTAGTTTTTTATTTATGAAAACAACAAAAATCAGTAGAGAACACGTACTTCCTTTTAAGTTTTCCCAATTCACCTGATAGCAATTGAGTGAATTCTTTTCCCTCTGCTCCTCCTTATGTATCCCAGTGGAAAACTCTTCCAACTAGTATTTTGCTATTATGACTCATGGAAGATTGTAATGAGTTGCTTAGAATAGAAAGCATAACTCTAAAAAGAGATGTAGGTGGTGATGTGGTCATTGCTGGAAGGTATGCTGTGTTTGAAGGAATAATTTAAATTACAAAAATGGAACACTTACAGGAGGTAATTATAAGTATTTATAAGCAGTGTTACTGTAGTAGCACTGTTAGCATGATTACTTTTCCCTTCTACCCTCTCAGATTGATAGGCTGTACAAAATGCACTTGTATCAGCTTTGAGCTTTTAAAATGTCATTGTCATCCTAAATAGTAAATAATGTTTTAGCATTTATACCATAAAGGCTTAAAGGAATTTTATGGGGCATTGTATTAGACACAATATAATTCCCTATACTCAACTTCATGGATTAGAAGTGGCAGAACTTTTACAAAGGTGGAAATGCTGTGGTTGGAGTTCTTTGTTGAGCTGAAATGCAAAATGAAAATAGGCCTTTTTTAGGTAGAAAACTAATTACACACACCAATACCTGAAATGTAATCAAAATAGATTAGTGTGAAATTCAGACTGAAATTTTGTTATTTGGTGTATTTAAAATGTCTTCTTGGAACTTTTTAAAAGTTATGGACCATTTGTCCTTCACCATCCTAAAAAAGTAGCTAAACAAATGAAATCTAATGTTTTATTGGGCAAACTTGTAGACTTTTCTATTTACATTTATATCTGTAGGACTTTGGACATCTTCATGTAGCTTATTTGTCTATTTACATGAGGAACCATGACGATAGAAATACTTCTGGGTTTCTTCTTGCTGCCTTTCCTGTGGGAGGACTGGATGCAACTCCCAGCTTCCAGATCTCAGGCAATACTATTGGTAGCCAGGGTTGTTTATTTTCTGCAGATTTGGTTTCTTTGTGCAATCCCATGTGTCTCAAACCTTTGAGGTTGCTACCACTTGAAGTGTATGGTCCCATCTACACAGACTTTACAATATGATGAAGAGGAAGAAAGGCTCAACTTTCTTTTCCTTTCTTCCCTGGAGTGCCGGTTTCTTGCCTGCTTGTGTATCTGTGAACACTGAGAGCAGAGATTCAAAGGGTGCCTTGCCCTTTATTCTATACATGCTTTTCTTGTTCACTTTTTGCTTTGGGTTGTTTTGTTTTTTCCTGTGGCTAGTGGAAGATACCTGTGCTAGATACAGGTTGTACAACTTGTAGTCATGAAAACAAGTTTAAAAAAAGCCAGTAATGTGTTACGTTCCATGTGTCTGTCCAAGAGGGTCCTTTAGAAAACTGACTTTGTAAATCATCCTTTTCCATGACATCAAAAAATGTAGTTATACTTGGCCAATGAATAAACAAGAAAGTTCAAAATCCTTCTTTTTTAGAAGTTCCTACACACTTCATGTTGTGGAAGTCATGATCTTCAAATGTAGCATTGCATAGTTGGTGTGCTGTTTCCTTTGTAGCATCCAGTAATATTAACTGTTTTAACTTGCTGAACACTTGGGTCAAAATCAACAAATTGAGAACTGAGGTGTTTTTCTGCACAATGAACAGTGTAGACATTTGAATATGTTCCAAAGAGATTAAAGCCAGGAGCCTAGTGGAGTTCTTAAAAATTGTGGGGTTTTTAGTACAGGCTAACAAAATGAAGGGTAAATCTTTTAAAATTTCATAGTAGGGGCAGTTTGGAAACTCAAGTGTAGGTTAATTGCTATATAACCAATATTAATAAGATTTTTTTTTCCCCCAGATAGTTCATTCAACTCCAAATTTCTGTGTTGGTTTTGGAGTTTTTATTGAGAATTTTTTTTTCAGTTGGCTTTGTGTTTTATTTTGGTTTTAACACTTTGCTCTAAGGCACCTGGGACAGATCACTGTCAAGAGCTGCATTCTGAAATGAAAGGTTAAATGTTGAGAATCTGGGTAATTTTTGTTTTTCACCAAAAATTGGCAGCAGACTTGTATATGGGTAGTATTTAGATTTTTTGAGATGCCCAGGCAATTTTTTTTTTTTTAAGAATTCCAGCTGCAGTACCTAGACATTGCAAGAGGTTTTGTTCTTGCATTTTTCTTCTTGTGGCTGAGGTGCTGCCTTAACATCAGGTAGGGCTGCCATCTCTGCATCTTATCTTGTTCTTGCTCATCAGACCATCATTTGCACACATCCTTCTTTGGCCTTAGGAAACTCCTTGAACTTATTTGTTTCTTGTTCATGAAAACGATCTCATTTTTTAATTTTCTGCAGGGAATGTATTACAAGTGTCCTTAAGGAATGCTTTAGAAACCTAAACACTTCTGGTTGTCTGATACTGATGGTTTAGGTCTTTGTGGTGTGGTTTTCTGGCAGCTGGTACTGTCATATTTTGACAATGTCACAAGGTGAAAATGCTAAACATTTAATCTGTGGTTTAATTCTGTTCAAGACTATCAGCCATTCATTCATGTGCAAGGGAAAAACCTTAATCTTAAAGCTGTTGCATGCATCTTTCATGTAGTAGCAACATTTCCCCTCCTATAAGCAGTGGGAGGGAACTAGGATTAATAAAATCCTAGTTTTTGTAAAATCTTGTAATTGAAAACTAAGTAAAGATGGGCATTGTTTCATGTAAAGGATTTTACTAAGGTTTATTGCCCCATGGGATAAGAGAACTACCTGCTGTGCCTGTGCTGCTGCTGAAACTTTTTGTACAAGAGTTAAAATTTCTGGTAACACCTACTAGGGATTTTCTGAAAGCAGTTCACAATGGGCTTATATAATAGTCAGAAGCTCCATTTCGCATACGGGAGAGAGGCATTGTTAGAGGCAATGTTTTCTTCAGTTCCTTATCTATTGAAATGACACATCACTGTGGTGGTGAATCTGAAATGGTAGCAAGAAGGTTAGAATCTTCTGGAGTGTAGAATATTCGATATAAAAGGCATATCTCTTAGCTTCTGAAGAGTTGAGAACTGTATTTTAGAATAGCTTTGTCAGTTTGATTCAAGTTTATGTGGAATTGATTAGCTTGGGAAAATGGAGAGCAATGTGTCATGTTCAGTGATGGTGTAGTATAAACATATGCTTAGAATCTTAGATTGTTGGTCTGTATGCAAAAGAAAAATGCTTCTAAGAACCATAGTAGTAGTTTTATTTATAGGAATATATTTCAATGCTCTTATTTGTGATGTGTGTTCTATTTATGTATTTCAGCTGTCTTTGTATGAGGAGAGAAGTTCTTGGATAGTCATGTTTTCAAAAAGTCTAATTGATTTTTCTTAATATAGAACACAGATTGATACATACATATGTGTAATTATTGCTTTTCATACGGCAATAAGCTGCAAAGGACAATAATAAAGTGTAGAGTGGCGGTGTAAATGTGCTGGCTCTTTGTGTGAAATGGAAGGGAGACATCTGGTTTGGGAAAAGTGGTTCTGCCATCGTATTTTACATAGCAAATGGTCACTGTGCAGGCTATTAACCATGGTGGCTGTGACTGAGGCTTACATGTGTGAGAGAGTCTTTAAACATTCATCAGATACTGGATGCTTCCAAGGTGGATGTCAACCAGTGCTGTAAAAACAGGAAGGGCTGTACTCTTCCGTCAGACTTTGGAACCACCCTTCATCCTTCTGAGGAATGTCTCAATACCTGTGTCTGAACAATGAGGCACGATAACATGAGATCCTCTCTCGTGTCTGTGGCAGCAGAGGAGTGCGCTGGTTACAGACTCCGTGCTTGCATGATTGAAGTGTACTGTACTGCACTCAGGTGTGACTCAGATCAGGGTGGTGCCTTCCCATTCCCTTGGCACCTAACTGCATTTATTCCAATTTTTTGTGTGCCGACAGAAGTCCCTGGGGCTTTTATTTTCAGATTTTCTTTGTAGCTTCAGTGGTGCTGTGGTTTAACCCAGCTGGCAATTGTGTACCATGCAACCACTGGCTCGCTTTCCTCCCTCTCTGGTGCATCCAAAATGGAGCACTGTGCTACCAAGGAGAAACAAACTCTATCCCAGCCAAAACCAGGACAAGAAGGAAGACAAATACTGGTGATTTTTGGGAAGGTGTTATTTTTTGTAAATAAATAGGAGGTTGTGTTGTCATGGCATGAGTAAAGGTCTTAATTACCTCTCTGCCTTCAAACTTAAGGTCACCTTAATACATCTATGACTGACAATGTGAAGGGAGACTGAAAATCTTTCAGCTTTGTATTATGAGAAGTAGAGGTTAAATTATGTTCTAGGATGAGAAAAAGAAAAAAAAATAAGCAGGAAACAAAAATAGAAGCTTATTCCTAAACTCGAAGTGTCAATTATACTAAAGTTTATTTCTGCTAGTGACTCAATTAACTGTAATGACTTAATTGAGCCAATAATTGAAATAATCTTGCTTCCTCAAATTTTAGAATAACTCCTGAAAAAATAATCTTGCATGTGCCATCTCACCTGCTGTGTGTACAAGTTCGGTGTGTCAGGAGAAGTGTATTGGAGTAGAGTTAGGTTTCCTGCAAAACAGGAATCCTAGGAGGCAGATGTAATGTTCCATATCGTAGGTTTCACCTGGGCTTTGTTACAGCTTGTGTTTAGTGTCAGAGAATATGAGTTGAAAGAGATTTGCATGATGCTGCATTTTCTTGAGTGGTGTAAGAGCAGCGGTGTTTCATTTATTAACTACATCTGGTTGTTAATACACTTAATTATGGACTTGCTGGTGTTAGATCTTTATATTGACTGGGAATGACCTGTTGTGTGTGTGGTTTTAGCCTTTTGAGGGTTTTACATTGTCCTTTGGTACTAATGATAAGCCATATGTGTATGATATAAACATTTTAATGGTTTTACTTTATTAACAAATAGTTTTGCACTTTAATTCATTCATTTCTTGCTTCTGAAGGTTTATGTTCCTGATTCTTGTGAGATAGGGTGGGGGTATTTTTTTTAGTCTGTGGTTCTAATTTGAAATGCTTTTAAGTCCTGATAAGCTTTCTGGTAGTGCTTTGGATTCTGGAACAGAGTGACACTTGTATTGTTGTGTCTCCTGTACACTGTGTATGCACATCTGCTGCTGCCTTGTTTCATCAGCTGCTGCTTGGGTTGTTCAGACTGTTGCAGCTTTGTGGTAAATATTGTTTGGTACTGGTTTTAAGTTGACAATTACTGTCTGCTGCCAAGAGGTTTGTTTCTTTTTTCTTTGTTTGCCTTTTTTTNTTTTTTTTTTTTTTTTTTTTTTTTTAACCTTTTCTCCATGCCCTTCTCCCAAATGGGATTTTGACTAAACAGCTTTGAAGAAAATCCAGTGATCTCATGCATACATATATGGACTAATGAAGTTGTGACTGTGCATACTGGATGCCCACAATCACAATTTTCTCTTAGAAACTTCAGTTTTGTGGCAGTCATGGCTTCTCCTTTGTCTGCACTGCCAGATTTGAACTACTTATGGCATTATAAGACAGTATCTTCTTGCAACCACTGGTATGTGTTCTTGGGTTTTGGGTTGGGGTTTTTGGCTTGGTTTTTTGTTCTAGGAGCTATGTGAGTGTGTTGGTTTTTTTCTGCTCCAAAATTGTGAACGTTCTTTGCTTCTGTTTGGTTTCCTAAAATCTTGAGCTTATGATTGCTAACCAAATCATTCCTTAGAACACTTTGTAATTGCAGCCATCTCTGCTTCCATTTTGCTTTTGCTTCCTGACATGCCCTCAGCCTGCTGTTCACATCTCCTTGACCATCCAAGTTGCTCAGCTTCACAATGATGGTTTTACACATCTCTTCCAGAAAGTACCAATTTCTGGTATTTTCATGTAGTCTTTGTAGGATATGTTGGGACACCAAGAAAGGCATAGGATGATTAAGATGAAAGAGACTCCAAAATTTGTTCAACTTTTGAAAAGCCACTGACACCAAAATCGCCAGTGTCTGGAAAATCCTGGATCTGCAGCATAGGTGTACTTTACTTTGTAGACAGCATTCAAGGATTGTGCCCCAAGATCTTGGAGAGAAAAAAAAAGGGTAAAATTTAGTTCACTGCAGTTTTGAAGTCTACTTAGTAATGGAAAATCACAAGCTCATCTTGTTCTTGGAGCTGTGGTGGCTCTGCTTCTGATCCCATTTTTTAAAGTTTTTGTATGATACAATACCTGTTGAACTGAAATTGGCTAGGAGTTTTTGTTTAATCCAGCAGAGAGTATAACTTAAAATAATTTAAATTACTAGTTGGTGCTTTTTATTGTTAGCTGTGGAATTCTATTCAGGAATTTTTCATCTGCATCTTTAGGCATCTTTTTTCCTGATTTCCTTGGGAAGCAGATTTTGCTATAAGTGAGCTTTCAAACCTTGTTTATTCATGTTGCATTTTTAACTCTGGTGGTTTTAACTTCACTAGCAAAGTAGTTCACTGAAAGTATGTAGTTCTATCTATCCATCTATCTCGAAGGCCAAGACTCTGTGTGTGTGTATTTATACATATACATACATATATACATACATACATATACATTAAAAAATAAAATTAAAGTCTCAGCCTTCTAGAGTTAAACTGTGTGGTCCATGCCATATATACCTGAATAGATATGTCTTCTGTGACTTGGTGTACTTAATAGACAAAGATGAATTTCTTTAGCCTTTGTCTCATGGAGTATATGTGTGTGCGTATATACATGTATGTGTTTGTATATTTAGTGTTTCTATGCATATAAATATGTGACAGCATTCATTCCTGAAGTATTTTTATTAAATCAGTGTGGTTATACTTCAGATGAATTTAGTGTATTGTTCTGAATTACCTTTTGTGAGCTAGATAGTAATACTGCAGTTCTACTTCTGCAGAGGAGCATCCTTTCACAGAGAGAAAGTAGTTTGGTTTTTCTGGGTATTTTCTACTGAAAATGTTATGGAAAGATTTAGATTATTAATACAGACATCTCTGTTTGGGAACTTAACTAAAATACTGATGTGAATCAGACTTGGAGCAGTACTTATGTTCTCTTATCCAGATATCCAAACATACCTGTTCCATCTATCAGGTTTTTTGATTATTGTCAGTCTGCAGTTGTTGTGAATTTAGTCAACAACTAAATCTGTTCTGTGTTCCACAGAGTGTGTGATTAGAATCTTATGAGGGCCAATAATACTGCTTTGTAAGCCTAATTAAGATTAAAAGATATTTTCCCCCATTAACTTTTGTAATGTAGTCTGCCTCTTTAAGCTGATTGCAGATAATTTTCAGATAACTGAGCAGCCCGTAGCTACCATTGACTGAAACTAGCAAGAATTGCGGGTTCTTGCTTCTGAAAATTGGTCCAAAATATCTAAAGATATGTTCAAAATTAGCTTACTTCTGAAAGCAGTGAACACCTGCTTGTGTATTTATATGGCAATTAAATGCAAGTTTGACATATTTAGAATACTTGTGGCGTAATTGGCAAGGAGTGACAAGGTCATAAATTAGCACAGGTTGTTTAATTTGCTAATATAGTCACATAAGGGTGTTAGGGGTTTTTTTGGTCCAAAATCTGGTTGTGGTTGCAGTAATTGCAAGCTGTTGAGATAGAGTTTGTGCATTATCAAGCAAGGATTTTTTTGAAAAGCAAGTTTCAAGAAGCATTTGTAAACCTTTTAGGTTGAAAAATGGAATTTAGGAAATTTTCCCTATGTTGAAAAGAATAATTTTAAGTGAGGAAAATATATTTAAACAAAGAGACTGCATGCAAGAATCATATAAAGATGAGTTTGAACAACTTCTACTCATACAGATTTTGATGGATTTTTTTTTTCTTTTAGTCACTTTTGCACCTTACAGTCACTGGATTTTGTGTGTGTTGCTATATCCTATTTTGCTGATATTGCTCAGCTGTAGTACAGTTTCGCATATTTGGAGCCTCCCGTTTCCCACTCTCTAATGCATCCACAATATTTATCAATATATGTGGTTTGGAACTGAAAAGCTTGTGAAGTATCTCATATTAACTCTACAATTTTTTAAACCTTTCAAGAGATGACACGAATAAGGAAGAAGATGAAGATGAAGAAGAAGCAGAGGAGGAGGAAGAGGAGGAGGAGGAGGAAGAAGACAACAATAACAATGAGGAAGAAGAATTTGAATGCTATCCACCAGGAATGAAAGTCCAAGTGCGGTATGGAAGAGGGAAAAATCAAAAAATGTATGAAGCTAGTATTAAAGATTCTGACATCGAAGGTGGAGAAGTCCTTTACTTGGTGCACTACTGTGGATGGAACGTGAGGTAACTTGAGTTTTAGTTAGTGATTACTTCTTGAATTACTTCTCAAATACACTTATGAATTTTAAAAACTAAGTTAATAGACATCTGGAGTCCTAAACTTTCAGTATTGGTGTTCTGTGAAGGTCATTGTACTGCATGAAACTTAGATTTTTAACACTATATAAATGCAGGGCTTTAGTTACTTTGAAAAGCATCTTAAAATGACTTGTTCAGAGAAGGCTTCATTTATTCCCCATCTTACTTTTAAATCTTCCCATGCAAGTGACACATCACTCTTTTCAGGTTCCTCCTCTGGCTCTCTTAAGCCGATTTTCTCTGATTTAGTATTTGGGTAGTGCATTTAGCTGAGGCTGTGAACTCACTCCTGTCAGTGAAGCACAGAGTACACCAGCAATAGGGTATTTAACTGGAAAAAAGCAAGATTCATAGTGGCAAATAAATGCACAGCAGATGACTGCATTTCATCTGATCTCATACCTATCCTCTCTACCCCACCTCCCCCTGAGGCTGCCCTAAACTTCCCAGCCAGACTCTTCTTAGCCTAGTGGCTTCTTAAGCTTTCTTTGATATAAGGCTGAGCATATGCTTTTTATTTTCTTTAGGCTAGCATTAATAGAAATAAGTCGAAGTTATTTCTGTTGCTATTTCAGACCTCTTTTTTGTCATTTAAACCTTGAAGCAACTTTGAAAAAGTAGAGAAAACTAAAATTTTTGAGCAGCTTATAAGCATGTCTACTTTTCCTCAGTTTCAGCATAACTGCTCATTGTCCTCAACTATTACCTTTTAAACTTTATTATTGTCTGTGAAAAAAAACCCTCAAGTCTGAGACAAGTCTGAGATGCTTTATTCTTGTTTTTCCTTCTCTGGGAATGTTAAGGTTCTTGTAACCTTCATCTCTCATCTGGGCATCCTGCCTCTGACCAGGAAGGCAGGAGAAATATCATTTATTCAGTTTTAGCAAGATCTGCTAGCAAAGGAAACAGAGAAGTACAATGCTTCTCTTGCTGCCTTGAATTCACCTCTTTGCATCAAGGCCTGGTGATTTCCAGGCACACCTGAGCTGCTGCCAAGGAGGAATCTCGCTCTTGCCGGTTTTGGTACCAGTCTGCTGTAGAATTTTGGTCTACATTGATCTACAAGAATAGGATCTGACATAAACTGTCTACAGGCAACATCTGTAAGCATAGTGGGCTGTGAAGTCAAGAGACGAGGGGAGATGCAGCCTGCTCAAGGTGGGAGCTGGGGTGTGACTTGCATTTTGGTCCAGTTCTTACTGAGGAGGTCTCCCTTGGAGTGCAATTTGCTGAATTTTTCATCCTACTCACTGAAGACTACTGTGTGTACCATTCCAAGAGGTTTCTTGATTTTAAACTCTTGCTTTGGAATTTACATGTAAGCAGAGAAGTTATTTTTCTTTTTGAGCAAGCATCATGCTATTATCTGCGCTGTGAGGTGAGATGATCACATTTTTATTTGAGCAGTACCACTTCAAATCCGAAGAAATGAGAAGTCAAAAATGAGTCTTCTTCACCTTGGAGTTCCCAGGACCCCAGTTCTTAAAGGAGAAATCAAGATCCTAAATTTTTAACTCTGCATTTTAAACAAATTTGCAGATTGATGTCAGAGGCATTAGTTCTGTGACTAGGCTATGCTTGATAATAAAAGCATTTTTAGTTAACTTGCACTCATTTGAGAATTAAGGAGTGTTGGTTGTTTGATCTTTCTGGCAGCAGGACTTGAGTTTATATTTTTACCTGGTGTTTCAAAAGAGCCCTCTGAAAAGGTTGGGGAGGAGTAGGATTCTTCAGTGAAAAATATGTCAGTGATTGAGATTTAGCCGTGGCACTGTGCGTGGACTCTGCTAAATATGGTGAATTGTTTTCATGCATGTAAAATTACTTAAATTTATGGATTTGACAGAAAGAGTGTGTAAGCCTCAGCTTTAGCCAGCATCTAAACACTTTTACAGTTTAGTATTGTGAAGGCTAGTCTTGTAGGCTGTAATCACTTGATTTGGCTTTCAGTCAGTGACAACCTGGAAAAGCAATTGCCTTAGTTAGGTAGAAAGCAATTCCCACATCTCCTTATTCATTGTAGATTACTTAGCAGGCACAAGTACTGTATATACAGTACAGGGGATGTACTGAACTAGGATTTGCTAATCATCCAGGTTTTTTTTTAATTGTCAGTCTTCTGCTCCTTAAAATTGACTTTCTGTTTCCCCTTTTGATCAAGTATGCCATTTAATGGCCTGTTCTTTAAACTCCTATCTTTGAACAGAAATCCTAAATAACTACTATTGGTTCTTATCACAAGTTAATTTCAGTATCAGTCTGGAATTCAGAATAACTGTGTATGGGGGCATGCTCACATTCTTGAGGGTACTGGGAGTGAAGTTGGGTAAACTTGATATACTCATCTTCATTAGCTGGGTTTTTTTTAATACTCTGAAACAGTGACATTAAGAACTGTGGAACTTCTTTTTGTTGTTTTAAAGAGTAAATAGAGAGTGCAGAAGCTGTAGAGCACTAAGCTGAAGGATCTTGTTGTTAGCTCCTGAGATTCAGATGATGTGTCTCTGATAAAGGTCTCTGAGTGGTAGTGTTCAGTGGAGCCTGACTTGTAGTCAAAGGGAATGGTAGAAATCTCTACCCTGTTAGAGGGACCTGCTTATGTTACCATGTGTTAACCAGAAAAAGCAAGAGCAATACAGAGAAACTCTACTTCTTCTGGCAGACCGGTGATGTTCTGAATTACGTGTGCTTTATATGTAACTGAAACTTCCTTGGGGCCTATGGTGCCAGTTCCCTCTGTTATAATTTTAATCTTCATCTCCCAGTGCAAAGAACAGTTTATTGTGTAAGTGCTTGAGGTGACTTTGTTCTGCAGTGTATTCCCAGTAATTAGAGGGTGCATATTTAAAAAGCATTTAGATTGTTGAAACTGTATGTCATTATGGTACAACATCACAAGACACATTGTTCTTGAATGTTTCAAATGTTTAAAGCTAAGACTTAGTGTTTTCAACACTTCTTTCCTTCAGAAATCTGCATGTGAAAGTATTAATTTCTGTCTAAGTTTCTTGAAACTTTACTTCATATACCAATTTTATACTTTACAGTCAACCACTGAAATTAAATGTGCAACAAAATTTCAGGTCCAGGAGAGTAATGTATGTCATGGGGGAGCAGGGGAGAGATTATTTTAAAAAGCAAAAAAGAAATTAGGCAAACTGGAATCCCCATCTAATATTTCAGTATTTGAGTATCAGACTAGTTTTTCTTCTTTCTTTGATCACAGCAAAAAAACCCCCTAAAACTTAATTCTCCCTTTTTAGCAGCTATTGATAGTATACTGGACCTTTTCAGTGAATTTGCCAAGGCTTGCTAGTTCCTTGAGGTCACTTGTCCTTCTGAGAAAAGTGGTACGTTTGCTAGTATAGATCTAGTCTGGACAAGTATGCTTGCTTTCTTGTTTCTCCACTAGTATTTCTGTGGAAGATTGACTGTGCAGTCTCTGAGAGTGTGTTGTGGTGCATTTTATCTTGCAAGTAGTGCTTATGAATGTAATAGTATCAGTTCATACTCTGGTGCAAGATGCTCTTCTTTGTCTTCATTTTGGTAAGGCAAGGGCATGTTCTTTATGAAAGCATTCCAGGTTTTCATATGAAACCTGATTTTAAAAAATAGGTAAATAATAATTCCTTATTAAATCCCACATCTTGATTTTCAAAGAAATCTGTGTAACCTCTTTCAGGAACAGCTCCCAGTATTATCTCCTTCCTTTCCGTTCTTATCTGCTCACTTCAAGATGGTGAAGCTAGTACATATGAAAGACAGCACTGCAGTAAAACAACCTAGGTCCTCTGAAAGTACATGCTTCTTGGAATGAGAGCTGAAGAACTTCTCTGATAATATTTTTGGGTTAATTTTGTTTTGTGAACAGACTGTCCAAAGAAAGATTAGTGGTGAAGTAAGTGTTCATATGTTAGCAGGTGCAGTTCTAGAAAGAGGCTCTAGTCTGAGTCACACACTCCATTTTAGATGCAGCTTTCAGGGTGCTTCTCTGAATTACAGTGGAGGAGAATGTAATTTAGGGTCAGATTGTCAACTGTGGCTTGGGATGTATCTTTTTTGCAGGATCTGTGTCAGCCTGGGGTCCACTTGTCCCAGGTTTAGGCAAACCATATGCATTCAATGTGTGAGTAGTGAAAGGAGCTGTGTGATGCAAAGGTGTGAAGTGTGGGCAGCTGATTGCCTGGAGAAGATGGGAGATTTCTGTGGCCTCCTCACAGGGTCTGTCTGCTGTTTTGGGCGCAGTTAGCAGTAAAGCAGGGTGTGCTCTGGCCAGCAGCTGAGACTGTCACATATTAGTGTTCCAATCCTTGAGATGAGGGCTTGCATGACCACCATTTCTAATACATGATGTTTAGGACTCTGTGCTATGGACAGGTATTCTCTTCAGGTTCTGCACTTCTCTCCTGCGGTTCAGTGTGCCCCCATGTCTGGCAGCTCTTGCCCCAGCAGGCACTGCAGTTGCCATGAATCTCAGACAGTGTGGGCTGTGCACAGATTTTGCATAGGAGGAAGATTAATTTCTTATTGGAGATGCACAAGAATGAGTGAATACAAGTTTGGTGTTCTGGCGATGAAAGGACACTGTCAGAATCCTCACTTTTCACCATGTGTTTGTCAGGTGCTGGTGCTGTTTTCCTGCATATGTTTAGATCTAATAAAATACTCCTGTGTTTCTCTGCGTCACACAATCCATTTGGCAGGCACTTCGTGGTATTCCTTGTGCAAAACATGTCTTTGTCTTGAAGAAAAGTTGCTTCAGATAGGGTCTCCCACAGTCTCACAGAATATGGAATTTTTCCATATGAGCAAGTACTCTGCAGAACAGTATTTCAGTATTGAACCTGTTTACTGACATTTCACCTGGTAATGGCAGTGTAATAGTACACTGACAATGGTGCCTGCAGCAGTGCAGGCAGTCTTGGTATATCACAGTCTGCATGGTCTGCAGACAGTCTTGCGCAGGCAGTCTTGATATATCATGGTCTGCACGGTCTGCTGTTAGATTTTGTGGGTTTTATTCTCACATGGAGGGGAAAAAACAAGACAACTTGTTTTGGGAAGCTCTTTTTCAGACTGCTGCTATTTAATTTTTCACTGTATTATTATGTGAAATTTAATTTAGTAGAATACAGTATTTGGCTTCTGAAATCTGTTCTGTCGATCATAATTTATAATATGTAGGAAAGCTAGTGGGAAACTTGCATGTTTTTCCCTAAATGTTTTGAATTGATGTCAATATTGTGGATATAATTGGCCGAGATTGCAAAGAAGGTGAATTAGGACTGTGTCAGTAGTCATTGCGCATATCAAAATGATGATCAAGTAAGCCCAGCTGGAAAGCCATCATGGTGGTTGTGCTCAAGTCCGTCTTGTACAAGTATTTTTGGAGAGTATGGTTTAGGTTTTTGGGTTTTTTGAAGTTGATTTTTGCCCTCTATTTTTATGTTTACCTAGGAGGATCAGAATTTGTTTGTATGTACATACACATAACATGCATATATGTATATACATACATATAACATACAATAAAGTTAATACCAACTAATTTTTAACTGAACTGTTTCTTGTGCAGATGATTCTTGAATTTACAGTTTAAGTAGTAAAGCAGCTTATTCCTATTGAGAGGAAAAAAATTAATTTAAATGTTTCTTGAGTTTTTCAGAAATACACAGTCTGGCAAGCACAGTACCATAGTTACAGTATATTCTTACTAAGAATGTACTTCTTTGGTCTTGGATTTGTATTTAACAGGTCTAGTCTTGAATAACAAGATGCCTGTTGTTAATATCTTGGTGCTATTTAAGTATGTTTTTGATACAATCTGATACAAAATGGAAACCTTTAACAGAAAAGGAACTGAAAAATGTCACTGTGAAGTCAGTGACTCAAAGTTGGTGACTCCAAAGGGTTACTCACTCCAGATAACTCTGCAGTCGCTTGGGATCAAAAGAGTTTATTTTTATTAATTGGTCACGTTTTAATGTAGTTGAAAGGATTTGTTGAATTGTTAAGATTTTACAGTGTATATACAAGGCAGTATACCTTGTAGAGGTCTGTACAGATCTCTCATTCAGGTAGTTTGTTTTACCTGCATACATGGATTTCTGCTGTTCTGTGCAGACTGGAAAATAGGTTTTGCATTTACTCTTCGGTGTAAAAAGACATCAATCCTCTGAACCTTAGCTGAAACTTCACAGACTTGAGAATTCCACAAATTACTTGATTCAAATTCCAATTCTGTTTTTATATGGCTGCTAATTCTCTTTTTCCTCAGCTAAATTTTTATTGTGATGTGATTATCTGCTTAAAACGATAAACGTGTATGATTTGTTTTTCTATTTAGGTACGATGAATGGATAAAGGCAGACAAGATAGTGAGACCAGCTGATAAAAATGTACCAAAAATTAAGCATCGAAAGAAAATAAAGGTAGTTTTTCTCCCTTTCCTCTTTTGTTGCT
The DNA here is from genome assembly GCA_013400435.1 of Pycnonotus jocosus. NCBI lineage: Eukaryota > Metazoa > Chordata > Aves > Passeriformes > Pycnonotidae > Pycnonotus > Pycnonotus jocosus. The sequence goes on from VWYP01016318.1 coordinate 64,567, forward strand.
CCCCTATATTGGTTTGATATGCAGTTAAGTAATCCCTGCCTTCCTGCCTCTCTTCCTGACCTTTTAATTGTCCTGCAAATGCCTACCAGGCAAAGCAACTTCGTAGCCTTTTAAACATGGATACTCTTTCCATCATGATTTTGGCTTTTCTCCTGGAGGTGAGGAGGGGAAACTTCTCTTCCCTTCTTTCCTGAGTATTTAGTTAAATGTGTATAGTCATTTACAGAAAACAAACGAAAAGGATGTAGGTTATTGTCAGTGTTGGGAGGCAGCTTGAGGGGGTGAAATTTGAGAGCTCTCTGATTCTGCAGAGCAAACCTATGGACCAGTCCATGTGCATGGGACTCTGTAATTTTATTGCCAAGATTTCTTTCAAAATTGATTCTTCCACAACTGATATTTAGGCTTAGATAATGACATATGACTTGGACAGTGGGCTGTAAGGAAGCTTTTTCTTCTGCCACTGCCGATCCTAGCATCCTGCAGTGCCACTACTCCTCGAGCACTGGCTGTGTTTGTTTTCCCATTTGTTTTAGTGTTGACAAAGTCCCTGTCTTCAGTAGAAAGGTCTTGGCATGGAGTGTAGAAAGGTGTTTGTAGTCCTTTAAACAGAGAGGAGAGCTTTCCTCTACAGATTGAATGTTTAAGATAACTGTAAGCATTGTTTGATTGTAATCCATGATAAGATGTGTGCTCCAATGAGAAGAGTTTTTGTATCTTTTTTTTTTCACATAGAATAAAACTGACAGAGAGAAGGAAGAGAAGTATTCTCCTAAACCTTGTAAATTGCGACGTTTGTCAAAACCTCCCTTTCACACCAGCACATCACCAGAGACTGGGTCCAAACTTGACAGCACTGAAGCCAAAAATACGGAACAAACTCCAGTTAAATCAATAGAAATTTCTTCTATCATTAATGGGCTACAAGGTATTGTTCTTAAAAGCTTTTTCTAATTCTGTAAATGGCCTTTAAACAGGAGTAAATGACAATGTAGAATAACTGATGCAACTAAATGCTTGAGACTGTCTGGCTAATTATAGCATCAGCTTCAGAAATAACCCTTGGACGAAAGCAGTGTTGGCAGTTTCTGTGAATTCAATGTGTTAATAGCCAATTACATTTTGTGTTGCTGTCCTTTGTTTGTTTGTTTGTTTGATATAGAGCAAAACCTTTTTGCTTCCTATCTGATTTCTAAATTTTTAATTTTTTTTACCTAAGCTATGGGACCCATTACTCATATCTGCATGTCTGGTGTTGCTAGCACTGTGTTCCCCTGCCCACACATTTACAGCAGCATTTTAATACCTGCTTGCTTCTCTTCATTCTTAGTTTAGAGCATGCGTCCAGAGAAAGAAATCATGTATGCTGTAGGTAGTTGGGGTAACCACAAACTTTTGTGACAGCTGTGTGAATTTAATAATCATTCCAGCCTACTTGAACTTGGATGACACTGGCCACTGGGTTCCAAAACTGTAGGTAGAATAACAATCAGCATAATCTATAATGCCTCATTTCCTTAGGAAATGAGAAAAAACCCCCAATTAGCGACGATACTATTATTAGTGTGATACTTAATCTGTAATTGACTTTACAAATCAAGGAGTTACATGTGTGTATGTATATGTATATTTGAGCCAATTCCTGTGTTTCTCCTTGAATCCATATCTTTTCACACTGAATAAGATTGCTGCTGATTCCTTCTGGATTATAGATCTTTGTTCTTCTCTCAGTTTCTTTATTGCTGACCCTGAATTTTCTTGCAGTTGTCCTACATTCTTTTTGTCCATTTGTTTCCCTAAGTGCCTTTCTTTATTGCTTTTCTTCCTTTTTCCAGGCTGATCTTCAGGTTGGTTTGTTAGCAATTATCCAAAGTGTGTGTTATTGTTCTGTCCTTTAGACTCTGGATTTTCCAGGGAAAATGATGTCTGTGTTATGGGCTTTGGAAAAAAGGTAGATAGTGGTAGTATTTGTAACCCATAAGAAATATGTAAGGGTGTCTTTCAGCTTCTGGTTTGGGTAATTGTGCAGAAGTTTGTATTTTATTGATTAATGCATTCTATGCTTTCTCTACCTCTTCAGAAATTCCTGGAGATGTACTGTATAACAGAATCTTCCTAGTTTTTAATCTAGCCATTATATCATGAGTTTTTGAATTCTTCAGGAGGTGTCATTAAGAGAGAGACTGCTAGAGATCCCCGTAGCATGTCTTCATATCTGTAGTTTTCTTTAGTTACTTTTTTTGTTTTTTTTTTTTAATAATTCTTTGTAACCAGAATCAAGACAAACTTCTCTTGTTTTGTTTTTGTTTTGTTTGGATTTATTTTTAATTAGCTTCTGAAAGTTCTGATGATAGTGAGCAAGAAGATGACCAAAGTGCCCCGAATGTACATGCTGATGGCAAAGAGGAGTCTCAGCCTGAAGCCATAAGCCAAGACAAAAATGAGCTCCGTCTAAAAGAACAGAGCGGTTCATCCCTCCAAGAAGAAACTAAAGCTCTTACAGATGCAGCAGTGCCCAAGTCTGTATCCAAGTCTCCTGAAAGATTGCGGAAGGAGATGGAAGAGTTATCTGAAGACAGCGACTCCGATGGAGAAGATGAAGGCACAAAGAAGAGAAAGGATGGAAAGAAGGAGATCGTGGATAAAACAGCGAAACCGCAAGTGAAGCGTGGTAAACGAAGGCACTGTGTTGCAGAGGAGTCCTTGAAGACCGTATCACCTAATAGAAAGGATGAGAAGTCCAAAAACAAAGATTCCCTTAGTTTAGAAAATAGCAGTAACAGCTCCTCGGATGAAGATGAGGAGGATAAATCTAAACTGAAAATCACTCCAACAAAAAAGTACAATGGGCTAGAGGAGAAAAGGAAATCTTTACGGACAAGTACTTTCTACTCTGGATTTTCTGAAGTGGGAGAGAAAAGAATAAAGCTTCTAAATAACTCTGATGAAAGACTTCAGAACACCAGAGCGAAGGATCGCAAAGATGTGTGGTCAAGTATCCAAGGACAGTGGCCGAAGAAAACGCTGAAGGAGCTGTTTTCAGACTCTGATACTGAGGCTGCTGCCTCTCCTCCCCACGCTGCTCCTGAGGATGCCGCGGCAGAGCAGCAGCTTCAGACTCTTGCAGAAGAAGGCATTTCTTTGCCTAACTGTGAACTTGAAAAGTCTTTGCCAGCAAGTGTGGATGTTAAACCTGTTGAGGAGAAACCAACTGAAGTGGGTGAGAAGAAAGTTGAATTTCCAAGCAGTGGCAGCAATTCAGTGCTAAATACGCCTCCTACAACTCCTGAGTCACCTTCCTCTGTAACTGTGACAGAGTCCAGTAGACATCAGTCCAGTGTCACTGTCTCTGAGACACTGCCACCAAATCAAGAAGAGATACGAAGCATCAAAAGTGAAACAGATAGCACAATAGAGGTGGACAGTGTGGCAGGGGAGCTGCAAGACCTCCAGTCCGAGGGAAATATTTCTCCAACAGGTTTTGACGCCAGCGTCAGCTCCAGTAGTAGTAATCAACCAGAGCCAGAGCATGCTGAAAAAGGTAAAGGAAAGGATAAACAGAGCTGTCTCCAACCTAACCAGCTCTTATTTCTAACATTGCTGATATGTTTTCATTCTGTTTTGGTTATGGTGCAGGGAAGTTAGTTGTTGCAGGAAGCAGTAGCCTGCTGTCCATTTCAGATGTGTGGAAATGGCATAATCATGTCGTGAATAAAATGTAATCTGCCAGCAAGTTTATTGGCCTTTCATTAGAAATTGTGGTGGTTTCACTGAGGGACAAAGGATAAAAGAATGAAGTTTATACTGGATATGACAAAAAAGCCCAGAGGTTTGCCTAATAGCCTGTGTAAGGAACATTTACTGTAGCAAGATGGAAGCATTTTCAGCACCCTCCTTAGAAGCGGGAGATATCTTTCTTGCATAAAATTTGATTCTCTGTAAATTGTTTGTTTTGGGGGAGAAAGCCCTCTTGCTGCTAGGGTGCTTAGGCAATCATTTCTAATTTGTATTTTTCTAAAACATTAACTTTGTAAGATCCAAGTCAAGCTGATAAAAGCATTGACCTTTTCAGCTATGTTTCATTTTCATATGTGATTTTCAGGTTGAAGTTCCTTTCCTGAAACCACTAGAGAATGGGGGTTAATAAACACTTGTGCACATGATGTCACTGTACTGCTGCCTACTTTTTAATTGCTGGCAAGGCAAGATCCAAAAGCTTTTTTCTGAAAGTGACTGACTGTTTCACAATTCATCAAAAGTAAATCTACTGTCACTGTGGTTTAGTGGCTAAAAATTGTGAACACAAAGGAAAAAAATACATCTTGTCTACAATCCTGAGACAGAAGTGGATTTTTTTTATCTAAAGTTTTTTTATCTAAAGTTTTGGCTAACAATTAGCTAATTATTTTTTCCAAATGCCCTTAAAGGTATATTACCTTCAGATTTCTGTTGGAAATATTCTTCTGAAAGTATGCAACAAAATGTGTTTCCGTAAAGGAAAGAACTTGGAAAAGGTGAATGTGTACCCTCGATAAATACACCTATATTGCTTTGCTAATTAGAGCTGTGCAGGTTTAGAACTTAAGTTGCTCAGGGTTTTTTATAGGAAAGTAGTTTATTGCCACTTGAAAGAAGTTCTACACTATTGTAGAAGAGTATTTTTACATGCATTAGACTTCAGCTTCCTCTCTGATTTTGTCAGCATGTTACCTGTTTCAGAAAATTAGGTTCCTTAATTTAAATTGTTTTATTCCAGGGGTCATTTTTAATCTGTAAATCACATGGTTGTGAAACAACGTTTGAAGAAGTCCTAAAGCACTCTCTGTTAGCAGGTGTACTAGAATCCTTCCATCTTCCTTTCTATTTTTTTCCCTCGTAGTCACAAATACCAGTAGAATTTTTCCCTTTTTTTTTGTTTGCCTTTCTTTTCTTTCTTTTTTTTTTTTTTTAACATTATCTAAGAGTCTTTTTAACACCTTCAATCAGTGTAATTACAGATGACAGATTATGGCTTTGTTTTTTTTCTCACAGCTTCCAAGTACAACAAACTTTTAAAAACATTTTTAAGTCCCAGTAGGTCTTGATAACTTTTGTAATAAATGTATTCTTATTTAATTTACAGTATTAAAACATAGTAAATCCTTGGGATTCAAGAAAAATTCTGGTGATGCATATGGGAAAGTAATTTGTCATCATCATACATGTGCACTCTGTGCAAAGAAACTTGGTCTGCCTTTCATTGTCTTTCACCTCCTCTTGTCAATAGAAGTAGAAAACTGAGCTGCATTAAGAATAGGCAGGAACAGTTGCATTGTTGTCTACAAATTTAAGCTTTGAAGTGTTTTGTGGGAGAAGTGCAAGCATTTATTTCAGTTTCTTTTTTTTTTTTTTTCCAATTATAGTCTGTACAGGCCAAAAAAGACTTAAAGATGCTCAGGGAGGAGGCAGCTCCTCAAAAAAGCAGAAAAGAAGCCACAAAACATCTGTGACCAGCAAAAAGAAGAGTAAAACGAGTAAGTACAGCAGCTTGGTGTGAAAGTAACGTGTGATTTGCTCAGCTGATTGTAGGAGACGAAGTCTGTTAATAAAAAATGCATTAGGACAAAATGTTCTCATCAGGGAATTCTTAACACTGTTTAAATTAAAAAACTGCTCTACCTAAACGGCAAAGTGTTTTTAAATGTCTTGTATTATTATTTCTGGGCCTATTTCTAAGAACTCCTTAATATTGTGTAATTCAGGAAAGCCAAGAAGAGTGAATATTTCACACACGGCAGAACTGGGACAGGTATCTCTGTGTCATGATAGCTTCCTGCTTTAGAGGGGAGACTGGGACGTGAAGGAAATCAAACTCTATTTTCTGCAAATAGGGTTTCTAGAGGTTAATATCTCTACCCTGTTGCAAATATGAGAATAATTCCAGAAAAATAGAGATTCCTGTTTTCTTCCTGTTACATCTATGGTAAATAATGCAGCTTTTGCAGTTTTTTGTAGTTGTAAAAGCTGATTGGAATAGAAACCACAATACTGGGTAAGGGAAGCTTAATAAAAGCTGAGGTGTTAGGGGTCGTATGCACAGGTGCTTGGGAGACAAGAAGATTAATTACTGCTTTATTTCACTGGTAATGAAAAATACCAGGAAACAGCTAGAGACTGAAGCCTGGAGGATAACTGTAAAAATGAAGTTAAAGCAAGGATAAAAAGCATATGCCATGCCTTTTTTCCTCTCTCCCCCCAGCTTCCCTATCCTCTTTCTATTAACAGCTTTTACTAAAAGTCTGTACTTGCTGGTCTGGCATTTGCTTTCACCTCACCTGTCTTTCATGTTCATTGATCTCCTCTTTATATTTTCTCATCCTTTTTAATTTCATTTCACTGGTCTCCTCCTTTCATAATTCTTATTCCTACCCTCACCCCAGAAATTAAAGTAACAAAGCAAACTGAATTTGCAGAACAAATACAGCATTTTTAGTCTTGCCTTTATTCCCTTGGATTTGGTGAATTTACCCCTTTTTTTCAACCCATGTCTTCATCAGGATGTGAAACTTCAAAGTTATTGCCATGTAGTCCTTGGTGTGTGCTCTTTTTCTTAGAATTCAGGCACTACTGGATGTAATAAGGAAAATAAAGAGATAAAATATGATTCAGCTGTAAGCAAAAACAATTAAAAAAAAAACTTCCGGAAAAATTCTGGTGTGTCTGTTAAACTGCTTTTGTGGCAGCTTCAGTTCCTGCCTTTGCATTAAACCAACACCAACAGCAGCTGGCCAAGCCCTTTCACTCTATATGCCTTGAGTATTCAGTTTCTCTTGAGTAGATCACCAGATCATAAAGGCCAAAAGGTTCAGGGCTCATTTTGTCAACACCTGGGGCAGGTACAACTGATTCATACATTTTTCTTAATAAATATAAATTCAATGTGTTTTTAAAAACAGCTCTTAATAATTGAGGTTCTACAGGTTTCCTAGGCAATTTCTTCCACTGCTTTGCTACAGTTGTGTTGAATTACAGTGTCTTGTGCCTACTTTCACCTCAGTTTTATTTTAGTAATGCTAAAAAACTTCATCCTTTCAATCATTACTCATAAATCTTGTCTTTTAGATAGATTATTTTGTTACTCTCTTTTGAGTGGTTTGATTAAAAACCTGTGTTAAGTTCAGCCTGTCTCTTTAAAGTTTTTTCAGCATGAGGTAATGTTCTTCTGTTTTGGGTCAGCAAAAGGTCTTTTTTCCAATATTAAAAATTTTTATGATCATTTCTGAGGAATTTGTAGAGTATGTCAGACATGTTCAGATTATTGATAGTGATTTTAGCAGAGGAAAAGTAAAATAAAGATGACATAAGGCTGGAAAAAGGCTGTGTTTGCTCGGATTTCTGCTGTACACATCCTAAGAATACTCTCAAAGGTGTGTCTATAACTGTTATCTCTAAAATGGGATAGAGGTTTTTATATATATTGAATACTGCATTAGAAGTTGATGTTGAAGAAAGTAATAGAAGTTGATGAATAGAAAGAGCTAAACAGGAGATGGACCGTAACAGTCAGTATTGTGAACTCTTAGAAAAAGTACAGTCCCATGAGCCAGGCAGATGTGGTTCATTTTGGCCCCATAATACACCTGGTTTGTGCTTCAGTGATGCAGAGAGCATCAAGCCAAGCTGCTATACCAGGGTGGATTCTGTTGTTCTAAAGTAAAGGATTTGGGTCAAATAAATTCCCCTTGTATGAAAATTAGCACAGAGGTTGCTTCTGACAAGCTTTAGTTTGGGCTTTGTTTTTTAACAATGTCTTCTTGTTTCTTCAGCAAACAGCAGCGACAGTGATGAACTATCAGCTGGTGAAAGTGTGTCCAAGTCTCAGTCAGCAAAATCAGTTTCTACTGGCATGAAATCTCACCAAACCAAATCTCTCACAAGAACACAGTCTCCAGGAAAATGTGGTAAAAATGGAGAGAAAGAGTCTGATCTCAAAGAACAGAATAATCGTTTGCCCAAAGTTTACAAGTGGAGTTTTCAAATGTGTAAGTATTTTCTTGAAAACACACCTAGTGTCATCTTGTGGCATAGTGTAAAAGGCTTTTTGAATGTTCTGTATTTTGGCTTTCTTGTTTCCAACCTGAATTTGCTTAAGCTTGTGATAAATCCTCTTTTTTTGTTGTTGTTGTGTTTTGTTTTTTTTTTCCTTTAAAAAGGTCATTGGTTTTTGTTTTGGTTTGGGTTTTTTTTTCTTTTTTTTTTTGCAATTGTAGAACAGGGAACTGCCTATGTCACACTGTTCCAGGACTGTTTTTAGATCTGGCTCCTGAGCTGCCTTGCTGTTCTTGTTGTGCTGTGCATACCTGTCATTCTGGCATGAACATTATCTGCTCTGTGTGCTTCTTCTGTTGATATTTCCTTGCTGTTTTATTTCTCATTCAGTGATTGATTTGTAATTTTTCCCTATCCATTTTGCATTAGTGAACCAGTACATGTTTGCTGTTTCTAGTATTAAGAACTTCCACTGTCTTTGTTTCAGTCAAGCTACTGGTGCAGCTAGGGGTGAGCAGTGTGGGAAGGTTCCTGCATTTGCCTCTCTGGGAAACAGATCAGTGGCTTATTAATTCCCTCATATTAGTGCACCTTACCAATTGAATCTGACTTTGCTGATTTTTTTGTTTGTTTATTTAAAAATTCCTCCCCAATCCTGAATCTCAGCATTAGTCTGCTTTTTAAAAGTATTTTTTCCCAGTAGTTCTTCACAATCAAGTTACATTTTGGTGCTCTTCAGGAGTATGTAACGTAAAAGGTCTTTATTGTCACTTACTGCCCTGTTGAGATTCATTGAACACTTTCATGGTACAACACATTTGAAGGGCTTTTGCTCCTTCCTTTCTTTTTACCTTGTCTACACTCCACATGCTAAAGTTGCTTGGCAGAAGTTGGTCTATGGAGTGCTGTTTGACACATTTCCTGCTGAAGACGACTCAGTCACTTGAGCTTTCCTCATTTTCCCACAGCCTAATAGTTGTGACTTTTGGTCATTTGGTGCTGCCCTCATTACAGGCTGATGTAGTGCATTTTGCACACCACAGTAGTTTAAATGATTCTTAAATGCTTTTGAATGGAGTGTCTCCAGTGTGGCTTCCCTAGACTGAACCAATCCTGCCTGTGCTACCCACTGCTTGTGCCATGCTGTGGAGAGCTCCCAGCTGGAAACAGCCAGAGGGGCAGCTCCTGTGCTGGGCATGTTCAGCAATGTCCTGTATGGTTTTTCCTTATAGCATATATGCCAGGGACTTCCCAGTGTCTGGGGCCAAACTGAGCTCCAGCAAGGACTGAAAGCAACAGGCTCATATCTACTTTTGGCCCTGATGTTTTCATCCATTGTCTTAATTTTTTTTTTTCATGCTTTTCCTCCTTATGGGGAAAGGAATGCTTTTTTTTTCCTCTCCCAGTTTCTTAAAAAGTCTTTAAAAAGCATAGGGCAGTATCTTGTAAAGAGTAACAAAAAATTAACAAATTTGGGGTGATAAAGAGCAGCTGCTGCTGCTGTTTCTTAGCTTTGCTGTCTGCTGCCTCGAAGCACATCACTAAGATTTGAGTACCTTCCACTTCGCTGACATCCAGAAGTGTTTGGAAATGCTTCAATACAATAATTAACAGAGACTGTTTAACTTGCAGCTGACTTGGAAAATCTGACTAGTGCTGAGCGCATAACAGTTCTCCAAGAAAAATTGCAAGAAATCAGGAAACATTACCTGTCCTTGAAATCTGAGGTGGCTTCCATTGACCGAAGAAGAAAGCGCTTAAAGAAAAAAGAGCGGGAAAGTAAGTGCTGGAAACTAAATTCTGCTTTTAGAGGGCTTAATTGCACGTTATATGAAGATACTGGATAATTTGCAGGGACGTGTGTGTCTTTAGGAGTGTGGTTTTGTTTGGGTTTTGGGAAATGCTGTGTGCAGGTGTTTTATGAGCATTAGAAGGATCAGATACCCAGTGACTGTGGAAGGGGAAGAGCGTTACCAAGGTGTGCAGTCTTCTTAATGCTCTTGAGGCATAACTACTTCATACAGGAAAAAATATACAGAAAATAAACTTTTCTAAGCAGTGAACAAAGAGGATTAATAACTTCTAATTTTTCTTCAAGTTACTGTGGTATTGTTTGTAGGCATAGTTAGTGCTTTCCTCTTAGGATAAGGGGTTTATTCCATGACTTTATGGGAGACCAGTTAAATTGAGTGTTTCCTACACAAACCAGGCAGTGGAGGCTGGTTTCTTTTCTATTGCTAGGCATTGGTTGCTGGAGTCAGTAAGTACAGTGCTTGCTGGTGAACAGGAAAACATGTTTATTGTTTGATTTATGAATTTCTATAACCTGTGTTTTCCTTTTCCTGTGCAGGTGCTGCTACTACATCATCTTCCTCCTCATCACCTTCCTCTAGTTCCATTACGGCTGCAGTTATGTTAACGTTAGCAGAACCATCTATGTCAAGTTCATCACAGAATGGAATGTCAGTTGAGTGCAGGTGACAGCAGGACTTGCCAAAGCACTTTGCACTTAATGGCTGCTGAGGGCCACTCTTTTTTTTTTTCCTTTTTTTTTTTTTTTTTATACTGCACAGTGGCACAAAATTCAGACAAGCACTATTTTGTATTTAAAGTTGTTTCTTGACAAGCTAACTTTGCACTTAAGTGCACTTTTATGAAGAAAAAGTACAACAAACTGCTTTTCCTCAAGCAATAATTGTTTCCAACTTGTCTGGGAATTGTAAGTCTAGTGACTCAAAGGCCTTCCACTGTGGCAAATGGAGGCTGTTCACTGCCTGTAGAGACAGGACAATGAGTATAGTTGTTGGAGTGATCTAAATCAATGTGGTAAGGCTTACTGTATTCCCTGGTATTTTGTTAAAGCTGGAACATTTGATATTTTTCCATTTATTTATGACAAATATTGAAAATATTTTCATTTGTACAAGCTAATTGTTTTTTAACTGCTAAGTCACCTTATAGTGGCTTTAATTGTATACGTCAAGCACATCTATTCAAAACCTGCAGTTAGTAGGATGTCTGACATCAGTCCTGATAACCAAATATGAGGATTCCTTAAAAAAAAAAAAAAAAAGACTGACTAATGTTTACAGGTTTGAATTAGGCTTAAATAGGTTACTCTGGGTTTTAAGAACCCGTTAATTGGAATGAAACTACTGTACTTTGCCATTTTTCTATAAAACAGTATTTTTTTTTAATTTTGATAAAATACATTATGAAAAAGAAAGAAAATGGCTAACAAACTGTATTAAATCTTAATGTATAAAGATTGTATTCAGCCAGTTTAAAGTGTATATTTATTCATAATGGATTATAACAGGTATATTTTTGTGTTTTCTTGTAAATGTTTCTTTTCCCCTTAAAGCAACAAATATTTCATTTGTAATGCTTATTTTATTACGAGTTTCAAGGAGAGGACTTCAAGAGGGAGTAAGGTGTGAGATTATAATTTGTGGTTGCTGATACCAACACTGCCACAAAAGGGTAGTTGTTTTTAAAATAACTAGCTAGCCGAGTGGTAGATGTTTAATTTTTTAAATGCCTTGTATAAATTCCAAAATCAACTTCAAAATGTTTTCACTTGTATCAATTTTATGTTGAATGGATCCCAAGCTCTCTCCTGTTAATTCTATACCTTTGTAAGACATTTGTATATTGCGGAAGTGTTCATTCAAGCTATTTAATACCTGGCACTGTTAATACACAGTACTTTATTGTACAGATTGTTTTACTGTTTTAATTGTAGTTCTGTGTACTTCTTTTGCCTGGGGAAATAGGGGCTGGCATGTTTTTCTTTGTTTTCTGGCAATACAACATGTAAGAATTTGAAGCATTTTGTTTGTAGATGCTAGAGTGTCAGAATCATTTTCATTTGACTTTTCTAAGAAAAGCATTTTCAGTCTTCGTAGTGTGCGCTTAAGGTTATAACTGATTTTATTGAAAATGGTTTCAAAGTATTCAGAATTGTACAGGACTGTAAAAATTTGTTGACAGACATTGAAGGAAAAGCTTATAGAAAAAAGCTATAAAATATATATTAGGTTCTGCAGAAAATGGAGAGTTATGTAATATATTGTACAAATGTAAGCAAAGGCCTCTGAAATAAAATGCCATAGTTTGTGAATCCCTGATTTTGTTTCTAACATTTTAATTAAGCAACTGTAGTGTGTTCATGAAAATGACATCAAGTGCAGAATCAGTTTAGCAAGTGATCTTTGTTGAGCTGTAATGGACATATAAAGGTAAGATAGAGCACGTGCATTTGCCTAATGATCATCTTAGTGATTAATTCAAATCCATGCTCTTTTTCAGCAGAAGGCAAAAGCGTGGCCCATCCTTGAGGCAGAGCCAGTTGAAACAAACTACTGGCTGTAGTTCAGGTGACCAAAATCCTGTTACACCTGCAAGGTGACAGATTACTGATGCAACTGACAGTAACAACTCATGATAAATAAGCTTTGGAAACACTGACTATGTTAAAAATTACAATGATCCAAGACTGACGGGTAATTTTAATATTTTCAGTGAAGCTGCTTTAGAGAATATTTTTCATCTGTTTAAGTTTAGTGGAATCAGAGTCATGGTAGTTCAATTCTGCTTTTCAGTTTCAGTAGGCATAAGGGGTATATTTGTAACCAGGAACTACATCTGGGCAAGCAAGATTCAAATTCAGCTCTTCACTCACTACTAGTTCTTGATCAGCTCTCAGTTTTAGTGCCAGCATATTTGCTTTGATGTGACAATTACTGACTCTGTGGTTGGGGGGGGATTTGTTTACCTTTTTAAAGCAGGGATCATTAGTCAGCTCCCTGCTCCCAGGTCAAGTTTTAGCATAAATAGGATTTTTTATTTTCCTTAATACAGAGATTATTAATTTTCATCATATCTCTGATCCACTTTAGTGGCTACTCAAACATTTGTCTGAATGTGTTACATTGCACCTCTTCTGTGAAGTATGTCTGTAAATGGTGCTTTCCAGATTCATGGAACCACTTGTCTCCCAGTAAGTAGCAAAGGAAGATACTTTGACAAACTGTTTGCCAGGTAGTTTTATCCCATGTTCCAGCGGGTCAAATCTGAGCTGCTTTTCAGGGTATGTACTATACACAGCTTTCCATGTGGGTGAGTTCCCTGCCTGGCAGCGTGTGCTCTGCTTGCAGCTGAGGCAGTTTGTTACTAGCAGTGCCTGCTGGGCTGTCAGTACTCCCGAGTGCCTGCTTGGACCACGGTCCCAAAGGAAAAGCAAAGCAAACATGCCCTGCTGTGTTCTCCACACCTTGGCTGAGGGACAGACTCAGGTTTGTGTCCCACAATTGATAGTGTTGGGAACAGCTGAGTTCGGTATATGCTGAGGGAAAACACGCCTTATTTGAAGGCTCTGCAGTGCTCCCACCTCCCCTTATTTGCAGTCTCCACTGATACCTGTTCATACATTATGACTGGGTAGTTCCCACCACAGTGTGGAATCTCCCTGTGGGCACAGGGATTGAACCCACTCTCAGGCAGAGTTCCTGGAGGCTGTATTCTTCTTGCTGAGTTTCAGTGGCCACAAGTCTCTGAAATGGGCTGGATGATGGTTGAGCCAGTTCTGCCCCTCCTGTGTGACTACGGTGGTGCTCTTCTGTGTAAAGGCAGATTGGAAAAACCGTCATGTAGCAGCCACCTGCCCCTTTTGAAGGATTTGTGTATTCTCTTGGGCTGACCCCATCCCTGAGGGTCACTACCTCTCCTGGCATCCAGCAGGCAAGGCTGCGATACCTTGGCCTTGTGTCAAGACCAACACTTTCCTTCTGTTCGACAGCTGAGTTGCTTGTTTAGCCTTCAGTTGGATGCTGGGCCAACAGAGCTGCTTACAGTGGCAGCTCAAAAGTGCATCAAATGTGTAACGAGACAGCCAAAGGGCTGTCCAAAGGGGCTTCAGCTCCCCTTGGAACTGAGGGTCGTGAGAAGTCCGTGAGACAGCCTCTCACCACATGCTCACCACAGAATCAATTAGACTGGAAAAGACCTCTGAGATCATCAAGTTCAATCTACGACCAAACACCACCATGTCTACTAGGCCATGGTACTAAGGATCATGTCCAGTCTTTCCTTAAACCCAGGCACGATGACTCCACCACCTCCCTGGCAATCCATTCCAATATCTAATCATCCTTTCTGTGAAGAAATCCCTCCTCATGCTCGACCTCAGCCTGCCCTGGCACAGCTTCAGACTGTGTCCATGTGGTCCTGTTGTTGGATGTTTCCGGGGTGCCAGTGCGCCCATGCGCGGCACGGTCCCGTGGTGGCCGGGAGCAGCTCCCGGCCCGCGGCTGCGGGGGG